>OU342746.1:439155534-439262568 GCA_910589775.1 Avena eriantha
CTACTCAAACTATGTTTCTACATATTTGAATTTGAGGACTTATATTGCTCCCACTCAAAAATATGTCATGCACATATTGTTTTAGGAAGACTTTTATAGCTCCCACTCAATTTCATGCAAATTGCATATCCACTCACTATTTGACCAATTTCAAAATCCTTTGATCAAATATCAAACTTGGAGATATACTATGAGATACTAGTACTTTTACTAGTTTTAAATCCACTAGACATTTAGCACACTTGAATCAAATTCATTCGAATTCGTCCAATACTTGACAAATTGTGCTTTTGTCATTCACCCTTTTTTCCACTATGGATTTGCAGTCATTTGGGAAAATCCAAGTAACTCCTTTACTTGTGAGATGCAGCGACGAAACGCTTTCTATCCTCAAGGGAATTTTGCTTCTAGGATTTCTTATAATTCTTGTTTACCATTATTTCCTTAGTAGTTTGTAGGTATGTCATATTCTGGTAATCATGACAAATGATTCACAAATGTCTCCATACAAGATATAGGCTACATTTTGAATCCTAGTTCATGTAGTGAAAACACAAGTGGGGAAAACACAATGATCATTATCATTGATTCTTTCCTTTGTGGAGAGAATTGTTCAGGAACGTTTTCCATTGCGCTTCTCAACACTCTGATGCAGGGTTTTGAATCCTCTTCGTGTTTTTCACTATCTTCCATTTGCTCCATAATCGAGAAATATCACTGAATGTGAACTTTCTCGAAAATGCACCAAAATCCAAGCAATACTAGTTTGCTTTCCTTTTGGTTTCAGCTATGGATTTCGTATTCAAAGTTTCCAATGAATACTCTACAAGGACTTATTCGCTATTGTTTTGGTTATATTGAATAACCCCAAAATTTCCACGATGATCCATATTAAATATGGCGCGAATCTCACGAATCCCGATGGTTCACTATATATTCTAATTGAGTCCTAACTATTTCTAACTAATGGTCTCTACATCTACACTACAACGATTTATTTGGCGCCATCTATTCACACGCTTTGATATCTAATATCATATTGTGATGCTTTGCATTTTAACATTTCAAACGCATTGCATTTCACAATTTTTTTTCTTCATGACATTCTTATAAGTCGAATTCCATTACTATTGATCAAATCATAGTAATTAGATTCTCTTTTATCTTTATACCCTTTTTGGTGAAACACTTTGATCATATCAAATAGTTTGATACTCATGTTTCCTTTGGTAAACTTCTTTACACATTTAAACAATCATATAATGATAATTACTATTTGTTTAGAACACAATACATCGAATATGTATTTACTTTCAACAATTCATTAAACACTTTGTATTCAAGTAATACACTGTGTTCAAGTTATTTTGCCGAACTTAGGCATGATTTATATGTGGCAAGAAATCGAATTTCTTTCACATATTATCAACATAACTTTGAATTTAAACAATGGTTTCATTCATTAATGAACATATCATTAAGTTGGGTATTTTAAGGCATTTCAATATTTTAATGTTCATGTATTATCAATCAGTTTCAAACAACAAGGATAATTCACATATATCAAACAAGATATGAACACAAATACAAATCATTCATAAAGTGGAACAAATGTTTGTTACAAACTCATATGAATAACTGTCTCACAAAGTGTGAGACACACTAAAAAGTTCACAATCTTTTGATTACAATAATTATCCTAAAATAAACTAAGTGATAAATGTTGAGGGAGAGTGTCGTTGGCAATCATCATCATGCTCGCCATCAACACGCAACGTCACCTCCTCTCCAGCAAGCACCTCTCATGTAGAATGACCTGTTTTCAGTTAAACAGGACAAGTATCAAATATACTTAACACTGCAAATGTGTTTGCAAGATTATAACATTTATAAAATTGTATATCAAGTATATACCTTTGTCATTGACAATCTCAGTGATAACAGGTTCAACCATCATATTCCTGAGATGTGATATGAACCTGTGGAACTCCTGTGATTCCGCATCGCCTCTCATAATGCAAGTCCTGACTTGTGCTTGGTAGCTTGGTGGCAGAGACTGTAGCACAACGCCATTTGCAAAAGAGCCTTGTCATCCAGCTATCTAGGAAGTACGCAGGCCTCCATGTACGCATTATGCATGCGCTCCAAGTGGTCTTTAAGTGATGATTTCTCCCTCCATCTTAATGGAGGGGAAGTCTCCATCAGCTCATGCTCCCATATGCGTGCTTGTTCCGGATGAAACATGTCCTAAGTTGTACCATAGTCACACCGAGGTTCAAGATTACCCACGACTGGCCACAGCTTCATCCACTATCCCGTAGCACATTGTAACTTATATGAAGGTGGGCATTCTCACGACGATAATAGCGGTCCTCCCGTTGTTCTGGGTGGTCTCATAGAAATAGGGCTGCCTCAAAATCCATCTTGTCGAGTATATAGTCGACCACATTATTCTCGCTAAGGAGAATGTGGAGACGCGCAACCCCTATAGAGAAGTTGGATCCATTCTAGTCTGAGCTTCTCTCCTTCTAACCAATCGTCAATAGGAAAGGTAGCATCGGGGAGAACCATTTTCTACCATTTATAATTGCAAAAGGAATTTAGACTAAGTTTATAATTAAATGAGTTAAATATCTCCACTCAAAAACACCTATCCCCTTGAAGGGTTCCTAGTGATAACACACCCCTTTTCCCCCACATCTCCCCCGATCATCACGGCCATCAAGTGGGTTCAAGGGTGGGCGCTAAACGTCGGTCACATCATTCATGCGACTCGTGCTCGATCTTTTCGACCATCTGCGTTACGAGGCCATGTCTCTATAACGTGCTAGGCTTGACAACTCAACCTTAGTGTATTCATTGTGCAACATGGCTTACACCCACTGCATACGAACGTAGATATGTCTGACTCCCGCTCACCATGGGTCGCCTCATACCGAAGAAACTTTCTTGGTGTGCACACTAAGGGGAACACAATCATTGGTATTTTTAAGAGGGTTCATCTTATTAGGCTACCGTCGAGTATCTAATACTAGCACACAATAAGATATACAAAACAATAAAATTGAATGTAAATGCGATGTGATATGGTCCTTCACGTCGTGATCTCCATCCGTCATCACCGGATTCCAGTGCCAGGGTTCCGGGGTCGTAGCCACTAGGGTACCAGTGTCTTTCCGGCATGGTAGTTCGTCACCTCTGTGACTATCTACTACTACGTAACATAAGGTAATCACTTTACCTTTGCCACAACCATATCACAAAGCAATACCCCTTGCAAAACAAAGTTAGATGCCTCTACTTTATCTTTGCATGTTTTACGTGTCTAAATGGGATTTCGCACAAGAACCATTCTTACCTACGAACTGTCACCCACAACGCTGATCAAGTAGTTGTCTCTACTACATCCCTTTCGGGGCCCTCCGTTGAAAATGGCATACCAACTATTGCGAGAGAGATAGACACCCCCCTAAGCCACTTTATACAGTACAAGTCGTATGTCAAGAGTGGGCCAGTCTCGCGAATGAATGTGTTAAGTCGGTTAGGGTCGCTTCATCAAGCATTACTGTGGTATACACAAGTACACGTGGGAGGATAACAAGTAAAAGATTCAACGCCCACATGCTACGTCTCGTGTGTTCTACCCGTATAGCATTACTACGCATAGATCTAGCTCTGAAAACCAATGAAGGGTTCCGCGTATGAAAACAATAATTTTTACCCTACCACCCCGGAACCCCTGATGCTGCCAAGGAACCTATCTATTAGTAATGTAGTAACAGGAGGGGCTTTTCGTGAACTTACCCTTGAAGACCGAAAAAGCGTTTGTCAATGCTTTAGGAGAGCGTGGTTGATGTAGACGAGCCGAAGCCGACACCAAGGTCGTGATTGAAGTCCTTGCGCTCCCTGTGGCTCCAACGACTTGAGTGCCTTTCATGTGACACCTCGCCGGGGCGTTAACACACGTCTGGGTACCTGACGATGACTCCCGCTCCCCGATCTAAGTAGACGTGCGGAAGTAGAGCTTCCTGGATCCGAATCCCGCAGCATGACGGCGCTCCGCGGTGAACGATGTATCTCGTTCGTGCAGTCCTAACTTGGGACCACGGTCACGAGGAGAGAGAGAGAGAGATGAGAGGAGAGAGAGAGAGAGAGAGTATCAATTGGAGGTCTCCCTAAAGTAATGAAACCTTTATTGAATATTGTGTGTATTTATCTGGCCAAATACCCCCCACTATATATAGGGGGAGGTACTACCTCCCTCAAAGTCTCGGGATGAAACTAAAGGAGAGGAGAGGGGGAGGGGTGGCACTGCTGGCTACCCCCATGGGCCCCGCGCGGGGGCTGGCCCACTAGGGCACCGGCCCACCCCCTCTGGCCCTTCTCCCTCTTGTCTTTCCCTAATGGCCCCTCTTCCCTCTGGAATTGGCCCATTAAGCCTTTTGACCTTTAAATTGATTTTCTCTTTTATTAAATAATTATGAATAAATGATTAAATCAATATTTAACATTCATTCATATATTATTCAATCTCCGTGGCTATCGAACACCTTCCACCTCCACTCCGGACTTACCGAAACCCTTCTGATTTTCTCTCTACTATTCTTCGGTGATTCTGCTGATCCTATAAACCACTCTCTAAGGCATCATTCAAACCCTTAAGCGTGATACCATATGGTTCGGGAACACTCCAGACATGGTTAGGACACTCTGGACCATGCTCAATAGAGGGACCTCGATGGCCATGTGCCCCTGTGCGTTCCACGAAGATCTTTTGTTGTTTGAACCGAGACAGTCGTGTCTTATTTCCCTTTGTCTCTTGACAATCGCATTCCCCGAGATCTGATCAATGACATCACCATGTCGTGTTCAATCTAGCTACTGAAAAATGCTACTTGACTCATTATGACAAGTGAGTATCCCTATGATCAAATCACACGCTACACAACTACTGGATATAACTTCTCCGGATGGGCCCTTGAGTATCTTTCCGTCACGAGGATGGAGAAATCCCGCTCTTGAATATATTGCCTCAACGGTTTCCTCCGAGAGTACCTGAACACACCACCTTTCTAACCACTGTATTACAAGTGGCGCTTGATGCTATCTAAGCACTCTCGGGAGACGGTGATTGATATAGCCTCACAGTCTAAGGAATAGGTCTACGAGGATCCATTTCTAATCATCATAACTTGACTTCGGGACATGATCGGGTCACGATCTTTAGGTTGGGTATTGGTTCATCATCTCATTCTCAGAATGAGTTGACTTCCCATTTCCAACTGGCATAAATGCCACAATCATCAAGGAAACTTGATCATCTGTTGACCAATGAAACCAGTGACTAGAGTTTCACTGGAACCCCAGGTTGTTTATATCACACGTGTATTCATGTTTCCACTCAATACAGTTATAGCATGATATAAATCTTAATTATGAACTTTATGAAATATGATAATAGTCCTTATTACTATTTTGTCTCTAGGGCATATTTCCAACAATACCAACTAATGCGAGAGAACAGACACCCCCCAAAGCCACTTTATATGGTACAAGTCGTATATGTCAAGCGTGGACCAGTCTCGCGAATGAACGCGTAAAGTCGGTTGGGGGCGATTCATCAAGAATTGATGCAGTATACACAAGTACACGTGGGAGGGGTAACAACTAAAATATCAATGCCCACACGCTACAACTCGTGTGTTCTACCCGTACTAGCAATACTACGCATAGATCTAGCTCTGATACCACTGTAGGGGTTCGCGCATGAAAACAATAAAAAATTCCTACGCCAAGAACCCTAATGCCAGGACCTATCTATTAGTAATGCAGTAATGGGAGGGGCTTTTCGCGAACCTTACCCTTGAAGAACAAAAAGCATGGTCACGCTCGGGAGAGTGTGGTTGATGTAGTCCGCTATGACGCTGACCTCGGGGTCGTGTTGAAGTCCTGTGGCTCCAACGACTCCTAATGCCCCAAGTGTTGCACCTCCGAGGGAGTTACACATGTCTAGTGCCCTAACGATGACTCTCGCTCCTCTGATCTAACAGCAGTTGCAAAAGTAGACCTTCTGGATCCGAATCCGGCTGTGCGACGGTGCTCCGCGGTGAAGAAGTCTCCTTCTTGCGCGGTCACAGGAGAGAGAGTATCAATTGGAGGTCTCCCGACCGAAAAGAGAGAGAACCTTTATTGATTATTGGTGTATGTTAATTTGTCCAAAATACCTCACAATATATAGGGGGAAAACCCCCCAATTAGCTAATTAGCAGCCATGTGGGAATAAACAAAGGAGAGGAGAGGAGGGGGGCTGACCGCCGCCGGCCTAGGCCCAAGTGGCCCCACACGGGGTTCCTTGGCCTAGTCGGCCACCCCTCTCTCTTTTCTCCTTTGGTCTTTACCGCATGGGCCTTTGTCCTATGGAATTAGGCCGAATTAGGTATTTGACCTTTTAATTTATTTTTCTTTTATTAAATAATTACAAATAAATGATTAAATCAATATTTAGCATTTACTTACACATTATTCAATATTCGTGGCTATGGAAATCCTTCCACCTCCACTCCGGACATCCTCTGGACTTACCGAAACTATTCCCATTTTCCCTCTTTCTATTCTTCGGTGATTCTCTCGATACCAAAACGATCTGCGAGCATCATCAAGCCCTTAAGTGTGATACCCCACAGTCCGGGGAAGGAACACTCCAGACATGGTCAAGACACCTCTCGTAACAATGATCATCAGCGGGACCCTGGATGCCCATGATGACCCCCTATGTATTCCACGAATCTTTCGTCGCTGAACCATGAACGTCGTATCATATTCCTATTGTCTCTTCGATACTTGCATTGTTCGAGATCTGATCAATGACAACGTCATGTCGTGTTCAATCTCGTTACCTACAAATTCTACTTAACTCGTTTTGACAAGAGATATCCCCGTGATCAAATCACACATTGCACCGCTATTGGATATAACTTCTCCGAGTGGGCCCTGTAGTATCTTTCCATCACGCGAATAGACAAATCCCGCTCTTGATGCATAACGCCTCTACATGTTCCTCCGAATACCTGAACACACCTTTACGATCTGCATTCACACAAGTGACGTTTGATGCTATTTTAGTATTCTCGGGTGACAGTGATTTATATGGTTGATGCGTCCAAAATTGAAGAATTTTTACCTCTTGTTTTTGCATAATAGAGTAGGGATTTTTGTATTTCACTGCGCCTACGCGCACTATTTCATTCTTGTTTCAACAGGATCCCGAATCATGGAGTCATAGATGAACATATCAATTAGAGCTGTCATATTGTGTAATTATATGATATTTCTAAGTGATAAAAGCCATTTTATGAATTTACCTTTGCACCCGGAAGAATAACAAACAAGGAGGAGGCATCAGCACCAATAACTACCACTGGTACGGGTGCAGCATGCTCGTACCATTCGCCCATACCGTCTGCCCGTACTAGGCGCCATCGGACCGCCTCGTCAAATAGTTTCTCCTGGCGAAGATGAGAGAGATATCCGACATTCACATCCACCAGAAACCACGGAAGACCATATCCGAAAGGGATCTGAAGGAGGAACTTAGCTGGGGTAAAATCCTAGCTGCTTCGCGGATCATTGGAGGACAACGCATCATCCCTTCACCATCAAACCGCTGCATCTTCATCACCACCATTACCCCATATTTCATCTATTAGATCTCTTTGTAATTCCAGATCCAATTGTTGTTTGCATTAGATCTACACCCGTACTTTAATCCATCCATTTGATTATGATGATGTTGTTGATTGCTTCCATGAGTGAGTAGTTCCTTTGTTCTTGGGGAGACGGAGAAACCCTAGCACCACTATGAACTTGTAATAAAAATGATCTATTCTTATGTCCATATGACTTGCTTATCTATGATATAATTATGACTTGTATTTGATTTCTCTCTTTAGATGATATGTGAAGTCGACCATGTATCATTTGCCTTCGGGACTAAAGGGAGAAAGAAACCCTTTGGACGTGTTGTGGAAGCGTACCCGGAGTGCCCCATGACAGATTGGCGCCAGCTCGTAACCCACACGGTCAAAGGGGGATTAAGAGGGACTCCCTAAGCTAATTACGATATCCATGGGGAAACCCTTAATTGCGGTGGCCTGTATAGGTGATTGCTCTCAGGTATTGCAGTAGTTATTTAGAGGTGACCTCACACTTGGCTCAACAAAGTGCCTTCCTACGAGCCTTGTAGTGAACATCTTATTATGGGGCTCTCCCCACACATATCATGACATAAGAATTATGTTATCTTGATTACATATAATAATAGTACTATGCTAGTGGTGTATCCTACATCCCCGAGAACGTTTTAGCCCTATTGAGTTCAACCACGCTTCCATACAATATTGTTACTTGTTTTCTTTTACTTGTTTTAATTACTTTTCTGTAAACAACAATAAACAATTCAAACACCCTTTACTTGAGATCAAAGAAAACTTACAAGTATTCTTTGGTAGATAGTAATAAGGGGCATAAATACCTTAACCAATAGCTCTCTGTGGGTTCAATATCTTTACTTTGAAACTAGCTACAATTGATCTATTCACTTGTAGTCATCAAGCAATTTTCTGGCATCGTTGCCGAGGAGCTAAGCGCTTTTGGACTTTATTCTTAGTTACTTACTTTACTCATTGTTTTACGATAGTTGTTTATTAGTTTCAGGTGATACATTATGGGCGAGTACCAACATATAATTCAGCTTGAGGCTATGAGGAATTCGGTCCGCCCATGGACGCATATTTAAAATCCAATAACCCAAGAGGGTATGATATTAACCCCATGCTTTTAGATCTTTTGCATGCAAAAAAATTGCAGGAGATGGTACGGAGGATCCGTATGAGCATGTAGGGTTCTTCGAAGATATTTGTGGGACTTTCCATCTTAATAGAAAATTGAGGATGAGGTTAAGTTTGCTCTTTTTGCCCAAACCATCATTGACGAAGCTCGTTCTTGGTATATTCAGAGTTTTGCAAAGATTACTAATTCCTAGGAGAGCCTAGCCTCTCTATTTTTAGTTGATTTCTTTCCCAGGACAAAAACTCTTGGCGCAAGACGCATGATTACAAATTTTAAAGGAAAACCTGGAGAAAGCATGCATGAGGGGTATACAAGATTTCGAGTTTGCTTGACCGCTTCCCCCATCATAATTTCCCACCTTGGCTAGTCATACATACCTTCCACGCAGGTTTGGACGATGATAATAGAATTGAACTCGATTCCCTTACCAACGGGTTGTTCACCGAATTCAGTATTGAGAGGGGATGGAATTTATTAGATACGGTGAATAGGATAGAGAAAGCCTATTGTGAGGCAGAATTTAAAAAGGAAAACCCCATAGAGTATAATTGTTTAAAGAGGTTTCTAGCTTCTAGAAAGGTAGAAAAATTGCTTGGGAATTTTAACCTTGACCATCGCATGATCATTCAAATTGTTAGATCCTATGCTGACTACCTGCAAATTCCAAAAGATTGGGAATACTATACACCACCTATGGAAGAAAAACCATCTAAAATTAGCCGTAATGATAGATACTCAAAAATGCAAAACAAAATGTTAGTTGAAGAGAAAACTATTCTTACTAAGGTAATGGATAGTAGGGGTGAAGGGAATAAAAGAATAGGAAGATTAACTAGAAATTTAGGAGCCATTAAATAAAACATTGGGATAGTAAAGAAATTTTGGAACCTGAATTATTCAAGGAAGAGGTTATAATGGTAAGTAAAGAATCCTCCGAAATGGTAGGAGGAAATTTTGACAGTAAGAATAAAAGTCAACAGAAAATTCTTTTTTTGTTTAGGAGGGACTACTTACGTAGGGTTATGTGACTTGAGTTCTTCTATAAACATAATGCCTTATACCATTTATAAAGAATTGTGCGATCACCTTGATGAATCTTACCTTGAGCCGTCAGAAGTAACTTCTATGTTCTCTAATCAAACTTTGCATCCTTCTCACGGAGTACTTCACAATGTTTACATCTCTATTGGGGCTTTTGTGTATCCAAATGATTTTCATATTATCGAAAGACCTTTGAACTCCAGTTGCCCAGTTATTTTTGGTAATCGTTTTTACAATTCTATGAATATTGATATTAACAACAAAAACCAGGCTTTATCTTTACAGCTTGGTGAAGAAACTGTAGAAATAAGCTACAGCCAATTCACGAGACTACCTTATGAGAAGAAAATCGAGATTAAGGAGGAGAAGACTATTGAAGAATTGGCAGCAATCTACTTTTGTACCCCACAATCTGAATTGGAGAGAAGTTTGACAAGTGATGATTCTCTTGCCAATGACTCTGCAAAAGAAGATTTGGATGAAATCCTCAACACCACACCAGAGGCTGAATAAGGTCTCATGGATGAATATGAAGAGATTGGAAGAAAAGGGGACGAGGATCCACCGCCTCTTGTTCTAAGACCTATCTCTCCAGGGCTCAGGTATGAATTCTTAGACAAGGAAGGTAAATGTCCGGTAATTTTTTAACAAGAATCTCTCTCCAGATGAAAGCACGAAGTTGTTAGAAGTACTAGTCAAACAACGAGAAACTTTTGGATATACTCTGAATGACATAAAGATATAGATCCGACCATAGTAACTCACAAGATTCCCATGGTTGAGGATGCTAAACCATTTGTTGATAACCACAAAAGATTAAATCCCAAAATAAAAGTGGTAGTGAGAAAGGAAGTAATCCGTATGTTACACAGCGGTATTATCTATCCAATTTTAGATAGCAAATGGGTGATTCCAACTCATTGCATACCTAAGGAAGGATGCATAACAATAATTAATAATGATAAGGATGAACTGATCCTAGCTAGAACGATAGCAGTATATAGAATGTGTATTGACTTTAGGAAGTTGAATAAACAAACCATAAAAATGCATAAGCAACTTCCCCTTATTAATGATATTATGGATAGGATGTCCGCTAATTCTTACGTTTGTTTCCTTGATGGATACTCCAGTTATTCTCAAATAGCTATCCAACCTGAAGATCAAGAAAAAACTACTTTCACGTGCCCCTATGGAAGCTATGCTTATCGGTTAATGCCATTTGGATTGTTTAACGCAGCTGCTACTTTTCAAGAGTGTGTTTTAAAAATCTTTGACAGTTTTGTGGAGAGTTCCATGGAAGTTCTTATGGATAACTTTGTTGTCTATGGATCTACCTTTGAACAATTTCTATATAATCTTAATAGAGTTTTGTAGAGGTGTAAACAAACGAAGATGGTTCTAAACTAAGAACGTTGTCGCTTCATGGTAATGGTAAGGGAAGGTATAGTGTTTAGGCATAAAGTTTCTGAGAAAAATATTAAGATCAATAGTTCAAACTTAATTACTTTAGAAACACTTCCAATTCCGGAAGATATAAAAGGAGTAAAGAATTTCCTTGGGCATGTTGGTTTTTACAGGCGCTTTATCAAATATTTTGCTAAAATAGCTGCCCCTTTAACTCGTCTACTAGATAAAGATAGTATTTTCGCTTTTGACAGAGATTGCCATGATTCTTTTGAACAATTAAAGAAAGCTTTAATTTCTGCACCGGGTATTGATGACTCGTGTATTAACGAGCTCATTGGCGAACCCCAAGAGGAAGGTATGATGAGCATAGCAGTAAGTTTTCCCTCAGTTATGAAACCAAGTTATCAATCCAGTAGGAGCAAGGAAACAACCAAAAGGTGTAGCTAGCTGAACTTCGGTAGGGCGCACTACTGGTGCCAGCAGCAACGTGGAGACCTGCACAATACAACCACAGAACTCTGCCCCCAACTTACGATGAGGTTGTCAATCTCACCGGTTTTGCTGAAAACAAAGGATTAAACATATCGAATGGAAGAAAGTAATAGTTTGCAGATAGTAAACACAAAGCACTAAATAGTTGATTGTAGATTGAATGTAAAAGAAAGGACCAGGGTCCATAGTTCACTAGAGGTGGCTCTCCTTAAGATAGATAACATGCTGGGTGAACAAATTACAGCAGGGCAATTGACAAACATCGAGAAAGCATACAAGCATATACTACTCATCTTGACTCCTTTGAGACTTGATTGGGCATTACAACATTATACATAAACCGCCATCCAACTACATCTATGACTAATAATCCACCTTCAGGTTATCATCCGAACCCCCTCCAGTATTAAGTTGCAAGCAACAGATAATTGCATTACGAATTGCGTGTAAAGTAAACAATACGATTGTTCTATGAACAAAGGATTGTTGTTTTCTCCCTAGTAGCAACAACACATCTAGTACCTTAGAGATTTCTGTTACTTCCCTAGATTACTAGAGGCATGAACCCACTATCGAGCATAAATACTAACTCTTGGAGTTGCTAGCATCTACTTGACCAAGATAGCTACTAACAACGGAAAGCATGCAAGATCACAAATAACAAAGACATGATAAATCAAGAATCAATCTGAAATAGCATCTCAATATCCATCGGATCCCCGCAAACACAACATGTAGGAATTACAAATAGATGATCTTGATCATGAACGGAGCTCACAAGATCTAAACATGATAGCACAAAGGAGAAGAACCAGCCATCTAGCTACTACATGGACCTGTAGTCCAAGAGATGAACTACTCACGCATCACACCGGAGGCTTGCATGATGATGAAGAAGGCCTCCAAGGTGAATTCCCCTCTCCGGCAGGGTGTCGGGAAGAGCTTAAGATCCCTCCCGATCTAGGGATGGAGACGACGGCCCAAAGTGTGATCATCTTCTTTAGTCTCCCGTTTCCACCTATTTGAAATGGTCAGCCTGTGCGACATCAATGGAATTGGAATTCGAAAATAAAGTAGACTTCGGGGAAGGAACCTATTCTCTGGTATCTCTCCTTGACTTCTTTGCATGCAGTACTTTGACTCAAGTACTAGCTTCAAGCGCTTACTATCAGGGTTGCGCTACGCATACAGAGCAGGAGATGGAAGCTTGGGTTGAGGAGGCTGTCAACGAGAATGGAATATTCGGATTCGTTTGATTTTGATTTTTTTTGTGAGAGGTCGCCATCCTTTGAAGAAAGCGTAATAGCTCACTGGTCTAGCTCCATGGCACCGAAAATGTCTCAGGGCTCAAGTGATTCACCGAAGCGACGAGCTATGTACGTGCTAAATCTTTTAAGGCCCAAAGTATCGGAAGGAAGGGTTTGTGGTTAGCCCGTTGTGCCACCGAGCTTTGATAGCATATGGATTTCACTCGGATACAGACTCTTTCGTGGAATTTTGATTGGGTACTTAGGGTTTCTATATCAGAGGCATCTTATAGTCGGAAGGGGAGGCCGAGGGGGTGCCTAGGCTGGCCACACCACCCCTGGTGCGGGCCAGGCCTGGCCGCGCGGCCAGGTGGTGTGGCTGCCCTCCGGCCCCTCTCCGTCTCGTATTCTCGCCCTGTGTGTCCCTCGGTGAAAAATTGACTTTGGCTTTTGTCCCGTGCAATTCCGAGAGTATTCATTTTCTCACTTCCTGGAACCAAAAACAGCAAAAAACAGCCAGCTGGCACTATGGCTCTTGTTAATAGGTTAGTCCAAGAAATCATATGAAAAGTACTCCAAAGTGTGGACAAAACATAAGAAAGTAGATAAAACCAAGCATGGAACATCAAAAATTATGGATACATTAGCAACGTATCAGGTATTTAAGCACCCAATTGGGACAAACCATTCGAAATTATGTGTGATGCTAGTGATTATGCTATTGGGGCTATTTTAGGACAAAGAGAAGGCCCTAACCTTAATGTTATTCAATATGCCAGTCGAGTCTTTAAATATGATCAAAGGCACTATGCAACAACTGATAAAGAATTTGGTGTCGTTGTTTTTTCTTGCAGTAAGTTTAGACACTATATCATCAACTCAAAAGTAATAGTTCATACTGATCATCAATCTCTAAAACATCTTCTAGATAAAAAGGATGCTAAACCCCATCTATCAAATGGGTCTTGTTACTTCAGGAGTACGATTTACAAATAGTAGATAAGAGGGGAAAGGATAACCCTGTGGCCGACCATTTGTCACAAATGGAAGGAATCATGGAAGATCCTATTCCTATGAACGAATCTATGCTAGGTGAATATCTTGCAGTTGTAGAAACTCATGATCCCTAGTTTGCAGATTATGCTAATTTCCTTGTAGGTAAGTTTCTACCAAAATGAATGGATTACAATCAAAGGAAGAAATTCTTTAGTGATTTAAAACATTACTTTTTGGATGATCCGTACTTATATAGACATGGTCTAGACGGGTTAATCTAGAAATGTGTGCCCGAGCATGAGATTAAAGACATCCTTAAAGCCTATCACGATAGTCCCTACAGTGCGCATCATGCTGGTAATCACACCGTAGCCAAAGTTTTATAGTCAGGCTTCTACTGGCCTACCTTAGTCAAAGATTCTCATGAATATGTTAGAAATTGTGATGCCTATCAACGTATAAGTAATATAGGAAAAATACAAGAGATGAATATAAAATATAACTTAGTAATAGAGCCATTCGATGTATGGGGAATGGATTTTATGGGACCATTTGTTCCCTTTAAACGGTTATACCCATATTCTTGTTATTTTTTATTATGTTACTAAATGGGTTGAAGCTATACCTACAGCTCATGTAGATGCAGCCACTTCTATCAAGATGGTCAAGGACATCATCTTCCCTAGGTTTGGAGTACCTCGATTTTTGATTACTGATGGTGGAACTCATTTTATGAAAGGAACTTTTCATAAGATATTTCAAAAATATGGAGTAGACCACTAGGTAGCTTCGCCTTACCATCCTCAAAACCAGTGGGCAAGTGGAATTATCAAACAGAGAAATCAAGACCATACTCCAGAAAACAGTGAACAGATCAAGAAAAGACTAGTCTCTAAAGCTTAATGATGCACTGTGGGCGTATCGCACAGCATTCAAGAACTATATGGGAATGATACCATACAAAATGGTTTATAGTAAAAATTGTCATCTTCCACTAGAACTCGAGCATAAGGCTCGGTGGGCTATCAAAACTATGAATTTTGACTTTAAAACTATAGGTAAAAAACGACTCTTAGACATTCATGCTTTAGATGAACTAAGGAATGAGGCTTATGAAAATGCTAGAATATTTAAATAAAAAGTTAAGAAATGGCATGACCGAAAGTTAGAAGGCAAGGAATTTAAAACCGGGGATAAAGTTTTACTTTACAACTCTAGGCTTAAGATTTTTGCAAGAAAGTTGTAATCTAGGTGGGAAGGAGCATACGATATTGAAGAAGCATATCCATCGGGAGCGATGAGATTGAAAAATACTACACCCACTTCTTCATCCTGGATTGTTAATGGGCAGCGACTGAAGCATTATAGAGTTGGCGAAGTGAACATTGTGGAATTGATCTCTGTGATCCCAGCTGAAGAACACAACAAGCGAAGGCTAGGTAGAGAAGTATAAATACTTAAGTTATGTTTCTTTGAAACCTTTTTGGATGATTCCATTTTTCGTTCTGAACTCGTCTGATTTTTCTAGTCATTCTGAATGGTTTTTTGACTAGGTACGGGCAGACTGTACGGTCAGACATGCCCGTACCACTAGTCGTTAACCATTCGGAGTATCGGCTCTGATTTTTTAATACGGTATTGGACGATATGGGTTGATCCACCCGTACCGGTGGTCATCACCAGTATTGTTTCCTTCATGACAAATTTATTCTTGTGTCATTAAAAAAATTGAAGTCGGCAAGTAGTCCGTACGGGAGCGCAGTACGGGCGGAGCTCGCCCGTACCATAGCTCGCGACCGACTCTGGTCCCTTGGAACTTCCGATTTTTCTTTCCAATCTGCAATTTTTCCTCTTCCTTGCTCTTCTTCTTCCAATTTCAGATCTAGAACTTTTCCATGTCCTTCTATAATGAAACCTCAGATCTCACTTGGTTAAGAAGGAGCACGCCGCTGAAGGACGAGTCAAGAAGGAGGGATCCGAAGGGGATACTTCATCTTCCTCAAACCGTGAGCTTCCAAGTGTGGTTCCACTCCCCAATTGGGAAGATATGTTTCCACATAAATTGGAGATGCTCAGGCACGTGGAGCAAGTAAGGAACAAAGAAGAATCTTTGCTCAACCCCTACAGGTATAACCTTCATGGATCTTCTCTTAAATCACCTCCGGAAACCTCTTCCAAGAAAAGGGGAGACGAGATGAGATTCGAGAGAGATAAAGAACCTTGAAAAGATTTCTAAGGCTTGTGTTGAGACCATTGGTGAAGGGGTTGACTCTTACTGGATGATGGGTAGAGACCTCGAAAAGAAGGTCGATGACATTGATGGTAGGGTACAACTCCTCACTAAGATCATTATGCAGATGGAAGATTATAGAAGAACTTTAAGTAAAGTAATCGAGGAATTACACGTTGGCATCATAGAGATGTTTGCGCAATTCGCGTGTATTTCTCAAGCCTACAACCTCAGACAGATGAAGAAGAGGAAGATGACGACTTCTTACTCTCAAAAGGAGTAAGTAATCACAAGGGATATTTTGATCCACCTGGCTTGACACCAAGCTTGGGAGGATCTATGAGAACCATGTAATCTATCTTACGGTTTTTAGTATATTTACTTTTCCTGCACGCATGGTTAGGTTTAAATTTCCATTTTTCATTAGTTGCATCAACTTCGAGTTCCCTTGGTTCAAGAGAAGAATTATATCCGTTGAGTTATGAGACTTTATGACAATTGAACTAGATTCATGATTATTATATTAGATGATTGAACTAGGTTGAGTGTTATGATACTTGTATAGCTGTCATAATTTTAGGGACTTCACACCTTTAGAAGTATTGATTAAGTTATGAGAAGAGGAATTCTAGCAACATATTATGATTAAGAGTTTTCAAAATCCATTGAAGTAGTGAGCATGATCAAATAGCCTGCTGAAACAAAGGAGAAAAAGAGAGCAAGGAAAATATAGACATACAAGTATAGAAAAAGAAAAAGAAAGCAGTTATCAAAGAATCAAGCATATAAAAGAGAGGAAGAAGAAAAGAAAATTATCATGAATCTTCACTATTAAACTTAGAGCTATAAATCTCTAAACTCCATGATTACATGATATGTTGAATCACTAGTAGCTTTTATAATTTCATTAATACTAGAAAAAGGGTGTGGAAGCCTCTAAGTTATGTAATGTGTAAGGGTATGGTAATACCCCCGATGTATCTTTACATCTGATGTTATATTCTTGTTTCAATTTTTGCCTCATTTATTGTAACGTCTCGTGTCTCATGAACATGATGATTTTGTCTATAAGCCACCATCTTGCTTGGGGACGAGCAAGAACCTAGCTTGGGGGAGTTGATGCGTCCAAAATTAAAGCATTTTTACCTCTTGTTTTTGTAGAAATAGAGAGGGATTTTTGTATTTTACTGCGCCTACGCGCGCTATTTCGTTATTGTTTCAACAGGAACCCAAATCATAGAGTCATAGATAAACATATCAATTGAGCTATCATATTGTGTAATTATATGATATTTCTATGTGATAAAATCCATTTTATGAATTTACCTTCGCACCTGGAAGAATAACAAACAAGGAGGAGGCATCAACACTGATAACGACCACTGGTATGGGCAGAGCCCGCCGTACCAGGCACCATCAGGACCGCCTCGTCAAATAGTTTCTCCTGGCAAATACAAGGGAGAGATCCGACATTCATAGCCACTAGAAACCACGAAACACCACATTCGAAAGGGATCTGAAGGAGGAACTTGGCTAGGGTAAAATCCTAGCTGCTTCGCGGATCATTGGAGGACAACGCTTCATCCCCTTCACCAACAACCGCTGCATATTCATCAACACTGTTACCACATCTTTCATCCATTAGATCTCTTTGTAATTCCAGATCCAATTGTGGGTTGCATCAGATCTACACATGTACTTTAATCCATCCATTTGATTATGATGATGTTGTTGATTGCTTCCATGAGTGAGTAGTTCCTTTATTCTTGAGGATATGGAGAAACCTAGCACCACTATTAACTTGTAATAAGATGATCTATTCTTGTGTCCATATGACTTGCTTGTCTATGATATAATTATGACTTGTGTGGTATTTCTCTCTTAGATGATATGTGAAGTTGCCATGTATCATTTGCCTTTGGGACTAAAGGGAGGAAGAAACCCTTTGGACGTGCTGTGGAAGCGTACCTAGAGTGCCCTGTGACAGATTAGCGCTGGCTCGTAACCCACACGGTCAAAGGGGGATTAAGAGGGACTCCCTAAGATAATTAAGATATCCATGGGAAACCCTTAATTGCGGTAGCCTATATGGGTGATTGCTCTCAGGCATTGCAGTGGTTATTTAGAGGTAACCTCACACTTGGCTCAACAAAGTGGTTTCCTACGAGCCTTGTCATGAACATCTTATTATGGGGCTCTCTCCACACATATCATGACATAAGAATTATGTTATCTTGATTACATATAATAAAGTACTATACCAGTGGTGTATCCTACATCCCCGAGAACGTTTTAGCCCTATTGAGTTCAACCATGCTTCCATACAATCTTGTTACTTGTTTTTCTTTTACTTGTTTTAATTACTTTTCTACAAACAACCATGAACAATTCAAACACCCTTTACTTGAGATCAAAGACAACTTACAAGTATTCTTTGGTAGATAGTAACAAGGGGCATAAAGGCTTAACCAATAGCTCTCTGTGGGTTCAATATCTTTACTTCGAAACTAGCTACAATTGATCTGTGCACTTGCAATCATCAATGGTCTCACGGTCTAAGAAATAGGACACTAGGTCTTTTCTTTCTATTCATCATAACTTAAAACTTCGTGATATGATCGGGTCAGGATGCTTTAGATCGGGTATTGTTCATCACCTCATTCTCGTAATGAGGTGTCTCCATTGACAACTGACATAAATGCCACATGATCAGGAAACCTTGATCATATGTTGACCAATGAACCATTAACTGGAGTTTCATTGGAAACTACTGGTTGTTTGTATGTCACACGTGTATTGGCGTTTCCTATCAATACAGTTATAGCATGACATAAAACATTAATCATAAACCTTATGAAATATGATAATAATCCTATTATTGTTTCTCTCTAGGGCATATTTCCAACAATTGAGATACAACGAACAAGTTGTCATTTGTATGTCTCGATTAATGTAATCCTTAGACCTAAGGTTGTCGCACAATCCGAGTTGAGGATCACCGGACTTAGGTTCTATCAAACACTATTTCGTCACAGGGCAGTTATAAAGGCAGAGTTCGGGTCGACTGAATCAGCTGCATGATGTGGATAACCAACATGGGATTTTGCCCCTCCAACTGGAGAGATATTCTTTGGGCCCTCTCGAATGATATGATTTGGAAAGCATGGCCATGCACAACTCGGTTAAGTGTTAACTGAGGCGATCGACTAAGAGTAGTCGGATGAATCACTTATCTCGGATCGAGAAGAGAGTCGGGCTATTTAAGGGATGATGATTATTCGCCTATAGTTCGACAAGGTATATCATGAGGAAAAAGGTACTTGGACGTAAGTCACATTGGAAAGGCATATCTTCATGACTCTTTGGTACTTGGGAGTCGACATGTTCTACTAGGATCCGCTATCGGTTGATCGATTGAGAGTCGGACTGTATCATGTCCAAGTTGCCAATGAGCCTGCATGGTCACACACTTAAGAGCAGGAGGCAAGTCATTTGGGTTGGACCCAAACCGGATATGGACTGAGTCAGTGAGTCGGACTCATAGTGACTAATATGGGCTTTAGTGAATGGGCCACAAGTGAGTGGAGCCCACTTTCACTCCCTATATATATTGGGGCACAGATACCTAGAGAGGTGCTGCGATTAGGTCATTCCATACGTTGGAAACCCTAGATCCACTTCAGTCCTACCACTGTACTGGACCTAGCAGGGCACCGCCGGTGCTCCTCCTCATACGTGTGGACACCAGCAGAGGTGATGTAGGATCGACACTTCGACGATCATATATTGGACCGAGATCGTGAGGACTGCACTGCATCAATTGACGCACTTCATCAGTAATCCGCAACTATGTGTCTAGTGGTAATTCTCGTGGCTTATCACCTCAGCTATATGTTGGGTTAACCGCGTAGGGAAAAAAGTTGTTTTTATCTCTACGTGGCCAACCAGTGGTATCAAAGTGATAGCTTCTGGTTTTAGGCTCGAGATCGCGCATATGTGATATGCGGTTGGCTATAGATTAGATCTATTTGTTGTTTCGGTGGTCGATCTATGAGATAGATCGGTTCTGTACAAGGTTGATTGGATCAACTGTACTTTGGGAATGGATGATCGAATTTCCGTGATCATACTACTGCGGTCGTGGAACGACATACCCCTACCAGTCGGTTTCCACCATCGGGGTAGATTATGACACGTAAATCCAGAAGCAATGATTGAAGATCAAAAGAGTTTGATCGAATAGGAACAATGATCAGAATCCATATCCGGAATGTAAATGAGATTTGTGTTTTCGGAAAAATCGTCGGGCGCTGCCCGCACACACGAGGGGTGCTGCCCCTTTGATGCCCGCCTGCTATCTAGCTAGCAGGACCGCCGGCTTCCCCCTATCGTAGCACCTTAGATGTCGTTGCAAATTTCACAACACCGGTAGATATCGTATCTATGCATAACTTGTTTTTGCAGGAAGTTGTGAATGGTATGGCTTATATGCATGTGATGTGTGTAATTCATACGTGATTTGCGAATCACGGTTTTGTCAGTCGGCTGGATCCTAGGTGCTATCATGTTATTGTATAACGACATGCGTGTATCTATATAATTTACTTTACTAGCTAGTGTAGCTGCTTGGAGAACCCGGATGGCATGCAAGTCGATGTACAAGTTGACGACATGGAGTAAGATGGCAAGTGACAAGAGTTGGAACGAGTCGACTTACAGGCTTCGTGGAGATGGAGATCGCCATGAAGAGAGCCATACCATTTCATATTAAAATTGCTTTATTTTATGTTATTGATATGTCTCTGGTTTTACCTTTGTTAGATAGTCGGTAAAATTTAATCCCTCAAACAAGGTTTAGTCGGTTTTCCCGCCAGTGTTTGCACCATCATAGGTTGGACATTCTTGGTAGAGGGCTCATAAAATTGAGGTGCTGCCAATTCTTTCCGATTAGGTGGGATCGAGTCAGACTCTTACTCGGAAGCACTCGGTGAGCTAGATAGGTCTATCACAACGGTTGTGGGACTCAGGGAAGAGTCGGACGGGAGCCGGGGCATGTGATGCCACCCGACCATCAGGAGCTATGATATACGATTGACAAGGAGTTTGATGGCTCGGTGTTGATGTAGAGCTTCTTGGCGCCCGGCGGAAGGTGATGGTACTTGCGCTAGTGAAGTCTTGGTATAATGAAACGTAGGATCTTCGGAGCCTTGTTGCAAGGAGCTTTGGCAGGGGACTAGTTACGACTAGCTTCGCGCCGAGGTTCTTGACACTGCCCTGTGGTGTCAACTTCGGGAGCTTGTCCATCTGGACCGGGACTTCAACGACCCGGTTGGCATGGAGCCGTTCTCCTACGAAAGCTTCCTCCAGCGTAGACTGATGCCCGGCGCGCCAATCTTCGACTATTTAATATCGCACTACAATGCACAAGCTCGACGGATGCGTCTGACCCCTCTCTCGAACCCCAAGCATGATCCCTATGGGGATGCTAGGAGTATTTGTATTGGAAGAAAACTTGTCCTTATGTTTGCGTGCAAACAATTGTTCTTAAAGTTATGTAGAACTTTGATGGGAGATCAAAGTCTCAAACCTGTATGACATTTGTCTTGTGCTCTTTTGTTTGCACTTTCTGATTTCTTGGCTTGCGTTTGTTGCCATGCTTGTTTCTGTGTGGGGCGCGCTAGCGCACCCACAGGGTGTAGTCCTCGAGGTTCAGGCTAGCTGGAGGATCTAGCCGGGTTGAAGCTCCTTTGTGCCTTCTGCCGCCTGGGGGTGATTAGTACCCGACCTTGGTACTTGGCTTGGATTTTGACTCATGCAAAAATGGAACACAAGTAATGGCTTCCGCGTTAGATATGCATAAGAGAAATATAGTTTATAGTTCAGACGTTGGGGTTGGAAACTTTGCTGTTTTGCACTAGGCCAACAACTTGGTCCTTTTCTCAATGAGCATTTGATGTTTAAGATGTGTCCTTGCCGGCCACGAGCCGGGTTACGGTCTATAGCCGGAACCGAAGGGGTAGCTAGTGAGCGTACTGCACGATACTTCAGATTTCTGTTATCAGCGTAGAGCGAGCAGCACAATCGGAACGTCCAGACATTTTTGTTTTCCTTATGACTTTTCGTGTAGGGGTCTTCGAGTTTTCTGCTCTTGCCGGATCTACCAGCTGACTTGCGGTCTGCAGCTGGAATCAAAGAGGAAATTCTTAGAGCCACATACATTACTTCATCGTATGGAATGCGTGGCTATCTGGGCCATCCAGTGAGTCCCCGCTAGAGATTGCCGGATCCGGGGTTAAAAAATAATGTAGCCAGAAAATACTAAATGGTGCAGCAAGAAATGCCAAATGATCACGGAGTCCCCAAGACTGTGTCGAGGATCCTCAACTTGTTCATTGCATAAAAGTAAGATACATACACTTCTTGTTTAAGTGTAAAATGAGCGAAGCGGGTTCGCATTCCATGGGCGCTCAGTTTCTTCAACGGAGCGGTCCATCTTGTTCTTTGCCGGCTGGCGGGCATTGATGGGGTAGAATGAGTTGTTTTGCAATGCTCAGATGATGATGAATGGCCCCTCCCAAGGCGGAGACATCTCGTGCATCCCCTTGGTGTCTTGTACCAGCCGCAGCATGAAGTCGCCCTCTCGGAACGAGACGTTGCGAATCCAGCTAGCGTGGTAATGGTGCAGGTTCTGCTGGTAGATGGCGGATCTGGACAAGGCCAGCTCGCCTGCCTCTTTGAGGAGGTCGAAGTTGTCCTCGCGTGCTTCTTTGGCCTGGTGCTCTGTGTATAACAGCTTGTAGGGTGCGTCGAACTCAATGTCAGTTGGCAGGACCGCCTCCGCTCCATAGACGAGGAAGAATGGCGTGTAGCCGGTGGAGCGGTTTGGCGTGGTGCGCAAACTCCACAGCACAGCCAGTAGCTCTTCTATCCAGCATCCGGGGGATCTCATCAGTGGCTCGATCAACTGAGGTTTGATTCCGGCTAGGACCAGGCCGTTTGCTCGCTCGCACTGCCCATTGGACTGGGGGTGAGCGACGGAAGCGAGGTCCAGGCGGATGCCCTTTTCTCCACAGAAGCGTGCGAAGGCCCCTTTGGCGAAGTTCGTGCCATTGTCGGTGATGATGTTGTTGGGGTAGCCAAACCGCGTGTTGATGTCTGTGAAGAACTTGATCATTGTTGGTCTGTCCAGCTTCTTGATTGTCTTTGCCTCAATCCACTTGGTGAATTTATCCACCGCCACCAGCAAGTGTGTCATGTCGGATCGCACTATTTTGAAGGGCCCGATGATGCGTGATGGCAACACTCGCCTTGGTGGATGTCCACCAGCAGCCGGATTCCTTCCTCTTGGCCGACGCGACACTGGTAGATTCCTCCAATGCTACGTTTGTACACTCATTGTTGATGATGGTGTACGTGCTTGCTCTACGCTTTACTTGCCTTGCCCTCAACCTCTTCGTCTGGTAGCTCCCTTTTGGTCAAGAAGTTCATTGAACTGCTTGGCCCATGGAGGGGTTTCCCGGATGGCGTACACAGTCTCCATGATCAGCTTGATTCCCTCGTGCGCGGCCAGCTCGAGTTCGTCGGGTGGCCTACCGGGTGGAAGAGTGGAGTCGGCAGTCCCCGGGCTGCTAGAGCCGGTTGGGAGCTTCACGGCCTTTGACCCGGCAGTCCCCAGGATTGGCGCGGCAGTCCCCGGGTTTGGCGCGGTAGTCCCCGGGTCGTTGCGACAACTTCTGGTCGCTTAGAGCCGGCAGTCCACGGGTCTGCGTCTAGTATGATGGAGTCGGATTCCGGAGATGGTGTGATGGACGGCTTGCGCAGGTGCTTGAGGGAGACTCCAGATGGAATTGCTTGCCTTGTTGATACGACACGGGCGAGCGTGTATGCGGCCTTGTTGTTGGCTCAGGGAACATGGTGGAATTCACATCCTTCGAAGCAGGCACACAGCTGTTGGACGAAGAAGCGGTATAGGGCCATGTTTGCATCCTTAGCATCCCAATCACCCAATACTTGTTTGTACCACCAGGTCCGAATCACCAAAGCATAGGATGCGCCAGATGCTGAACTCTTTTTCCATTTTGAGGCCATGGACTAGCGCTTCGTACTCGGCGATGTTGCTGGATGCACGGAAGTGGATCTGTAGCATGTACTCCAGCTGGTCTCCTTTTGGAGAGGTGATGACGACTCCGGCTTCGAGCCCCCCATACATCTTGGAGCCGTCGAAGTGCAGCTTTCAGTGTGTTGAGTCCGGAACCAGCAGTAGGTACTGCGTCTCTGCCTAGTCCACCAAGAAATCCGCTAGCGCTTGAGACTTGATCGCCATTCTTGGCTCGTACTGGATGCTGTGGGCGGCGAGTTCTATTTCCCATTTCGCCACCCAGCCTATGGCATTCTTGTTGCCAATGATCTCCATCAGTGGTGCTAGCGCCACCACCCGGATGGGGTGCTCTTGGAAGTAGTGCTTCAGTTTCTTGGCAGCAATGTGCATGCCATACACTAGCTTCTGGTAGTGAGGGTAGTTCTTCTTTGATAGCGAGAGTACCTTACTTAGATAGTACACCGGGCGCTGCACCGGCTGCACCTTTCCTTCTTCTGGCCTCTCAACCATGAGTACGACACTAACGACCTAGTTGGTAGCTGCAATGTACATCAGCATTGGATCCTTTGTAGCGGGGTCTGCCAGTATTGGTGGGGAGGAGAGCATGCGCTTGAGGTCGCGGAAGTGATGGGGATATGCCAAAGGGGGTATGCCCAGCAGGACGTTCCGATTGGGCCGAAGGGCCTATGAGTGTGCCTGAAGGATGGCAACTAGACTACGACTGAAGGAGAAGCCTGTCGACTGGAAGCTGAAGTCCCAGAAGCATACCTGAAGCCCAGTCGGATTAGGTCAAAAAGCCTCCGAGTCCATATCTGGCTCGGTTGTAACTTGTAACCCTAGCGAGGTGACTCCTATATAAACCTCCCTAGGGTATCCTAAGGACTCACGTTCCATCATACACCCCCCTCAAGCGACTCGCTGCTTAGACGCCGAGCTCGCCACCCCTGTAACTCGCTCTCTAATAATATAATCTAGTAGGAGTAGGTCTTTACCCTCCAGGGGGCCGAACCTGGGTAAACCCATGTGCATCCGCCCCCATCTCGCATCGCAGATGGCCGCCAACTCTTCCTCACGTTACAATCAATCACTACCAGTGGCAGCGACTGCCGTGGCCATTTCCACGACAGTGGCGCCCACCGTGGGGCATAGCGGGACTGGCCTGAGTTCTGTGGCGAGACCCTACTCGCCATTCAATCGGCCGCTCGCCACCGGTCACAGGATCGCCATCGGCGGGATCTTACAGATCCTGCCCAACAGCTACATCCGGCGTCGCGCCCGGTCACTCACGGCGCGGTGATGCCGGTCGGCTCCATCAACCTCTTCGTCGGCTTCACCGGCGCGGTCGACCCAGCTGCAACGGTGATCGTCGGCGGGTCGCCGCCGCACGGCGATCTGCTCTCGGAGGAGCAAGTACGCTCCATCAGGAGCCTCGTCACCGAGTACGACTCGGCTGCCAGCGACGCGGCCAAGACCAACGCCGCCACCAACGACGAGGCCCTAAACGACGATGCCGATTCCGCGACCCCTGCCTCGGTCGACGGATCTATCACCACCGCGTCACGAGAGGACTCCATCACGCGAGTCTCCAACCCGGAGGATTTCGAGGACCCCTCCATCCTCGGGATCTTCGATTCCGACTCCGGCTCGAAATCGCCCGAAGACTTCCGCACCAGATCCAATCGCTTCAACGCGATCTACATGTCGGGCAGCACGGCCGCCCCGCCAGATCCGTTCGCCACGCCGATCCCGCCGACCGCGATGACCACAGAGGTGGAGGAAGCCCGCTTGTGGCTCGCGGAGGCGCAACGCAATGAACTCGCCGAGTGTGAGAAATACCGCCTCGAGCGGGAAACAGCGCATGAGCTATTTCTCTATCACCAGCGCCGCATCAGGACCCGCCTGAACTCCAACGTCCAGGGCCGTGTCCTGAACTTCAACGACGAAAGCGACCCCGCACGCGCCGCCGAGCGTGAATACTGCGAGAACACGCTGCCAGGCGGAAGCAACCCCGCGAGACCACCACCCGACGCACCGGCGACCGTAGCCCCTCCACCACCCATCGGCCGCATGCCCCCGCTAGACCAACCGCAGATCATCATCTTGCCTCAAGCCCACGACTCCAACGGACTACCACTATACTCCACCCCGATGGACAACGTCGTCGCGGCCGACGCCGCGATCGTCAACCTCGACGTCCAAGGCGACGGCGCGCTACAGATCCAGTACGCCAAGGCTCTACTCATCAGGGCCGTCGAGCAACAAGCTGCGGGAGTCAACCCGCGAGGACAGATGTACTCCCGCTCCTCAGCAAGCAGGGCGGCATCAAGCGGCCACCCCATTGTCGCCAACGCATTGACTTGCCTACCACCGCAGCCCCTAGCGAACCAATCACGGGCCGCCAACCCTGCGATGTCCACCAACGAGCCGCGACCGGCGAATAACACGGTCACTGCCAACGGGCAGCCCCTTGATGCCCGAACGAACATCATCAACAACCAGGCGTGGCGGGCGCGCCAGCCCAATGACTTGAGGCACACCCTCACCAACCGCGGCGACCCGGAACCAAGAGGCTCGCTCAATCGAGTCGGGCCGCAATGCTTCGGGCCCATGATTCGTGGGGAAAAATACCCTACCAACTTCAAGGCTCCGAAGGAGATCGAAAAGTACGACCGGACGTATGATCCCACTGTCTGGCTAGACACATACCTCATGGCAATGGGAATCGTAGGCCACACCGACCTGCTCGCCGCTCGCTACCTCCCCCTGATGATGGAAGGTGCGACCCGGCAATGGATCAACACCCCCCCGCCGACAGCATCGATTCCTGGGAAGAAATGCGGGACGCCTTCATCAGGCACTTCGAGGGCTCCTACACCCACGCCACCACCATAGAAGATCTAGAGCGATGCATCCAGGGACAACGCGAGTCGACTCACCGTTGGATCCAAAGATGGCAAGAACTCTGGATCAACGCCTCCGGCATCCACCCAGACACGACGATACATTGCTTCAAGAACGCGTGCCGGTATGAACCCCTGGTCGCTAAGATCAAGAGGGTCTACCGGACGCTCGACAACGTCCCCGACCTCCTCGATATCGCCAAGCGCTACGCGGAGGAGGACCCCAACCAAGACTCTGATGACGAGTCGGGAGGACGGCACCGAACCAGCATCCACGACAGCGGGCGCCTACGCGACATGCGCTACAGCAACACCCGCATCACCGGCAAGCGCCGCACGGACGGGAAAGTCGACTTCGTCGCCAACGCCGGCTACGGCCAGCATGACCCCAAGAGCTACCGCCGCAACGGAGGAAATTACTGCGACAACGGAAACTACCGCTCCAACAATACAGCAAGGCTGAAACTCGACCCCGCTGCCCTGCTCAATCAGCCCTACATCTACCATAGCAGGGAGGGAAAACACGCCACCCACACCACCGCTCATTGCCACTCTCTCAAAGAGATTGAGAAGGCGAGATGAGCAAGGAAGGACCCCAATAACAACCCACCTCGGGATAACGGGAACGGCGGCAGCTTACGGATCCATATAGTAGCTAGATGGCTGGTTCTCCTCCTTTGTGCTTTCATGTCTAGATCTTGTGAGCTCCATTCATGATCAAGATCATCTATTTGTAGTTCTGCATGTTGTGTTTGCGGGGATCCGATGGATATTGAGATGCTATTTCAGATTGATTATTGATTATATCATGTCTTTGTTATTTGTGATCTTGCAAGCTTTCCGTTGTTAGTAGCTATCTTGGCCAAGTAGATGCTAGCAACTCCAAGAGTTAGTATTTATGCTCGATAGTGGGTTCATGCCTCTGGTCATCTGGGGAAGTGACAGAAATCTCTAAGGTACTAGATGTGTTGTTGCTACTAGGGAGAAAACAACAATCCTTTGTTCATTGAACAATCGTATTGTTTACTTTACACGCAGTTCGTAAAGCAATAATTTGTTGCTTGTAACTTAATACTGGAGGGGGTTCAGATGATAACCTGAAGGTGGATTATTAGTCATAGATGCAGTTGGATGGCGGTCTATGTATAATGTTGTAATGCCCAATCAAGTCTCAAAGGAGTCAAGATGATTAGTATATGCATGTATTGCTTTCTCGATGTTTGTCAATTGCCCCGCTGTAATTTGTTCACCCAGCATGTTATCTATCTTAAGGAGAGCCACCTCTAGTGAACTATGGATGCCGGTCCTTGTGTTTTACATACAATCTACAAACTGTTTACTTCTTTGTGTTTACTTTCTGCAAACTTTTACTTCTTTCCATTCGATACGTTTAATCCTTTGTTTTCCGCAAAACACGGTGAGATTGACAACCTCATCGCAAGTTGGGGACAAAGTTCTGTGGTTTTGTTGTGCAGGTCTCCACGTTGCTACTAGCACCAGTAGTGCGCCCTGCCAAAGCTCAGCTAGTAACACCTTTGGGGTGTTTCCTTGCTCCTACTGGTTCGATTAAACCTTGGTTTCATAACTGAGGGAAACTTGTTGCTGTGCTCATCATACCTTCCTCTTGGGGTTCCCAACGAGCTCTACATCAACCACGCACCAGCACTTTTCTGGGCGCCGTGCATTGAGCAATCAAGATGCTACTGCCCATCTAAATAACTTTGTTGAACTTTGTGAGATGCAAAAGCATAGGGATATAGATGGTGATATTATTAAGCTGAAATTGTTTCATTTCTCTTTGAGAGGAAAAGCTAAAGAATGGTTGAATTCCTTAACTAGGAATAGTATTGATTCTTGGACCAAATGCAAAGATGCTTTCATTGTAAAATACTATCCTCCTGCTAAGATTATATCTATGAGAAGTGAAATAATGAAGTTTAAACAATCTGATAATGAACATGTTGCTCAAGCTTGGGAAAGAATGAAATCTTTGGTAAAGAATTGTCCCACTCATGGACTGACTGCTTGGATGATCATCCAAACCTTTTATGCAGGATTGAACTACTCTTCAAGGAACCTATTGGATTCTGCTACTAGAAGTACCTTTATGACCATTACTTTGGGTGCTGCAACAAAGCTTCTGGATAATATGATGGTTAACTACTCTGAATGGCATACTGAAAGAGCTCCACAAGGTAAGAAGGTAAATTCTGTTGAGGAAACCTCCTCCTTGAGTGATAAAATTGATATTATTATGTGTATGATTGTTAATGGGAAAGCCCATATTGATCCAAATAATGTTCCTTTAGCCTCTTTGGTTGCTCAAGAAGAGCAAGTTGATGTGAACTTCATAAGAAATAACAATTTTGTCAACAATGCTTATGGTAATAACAATAATAGGCCTTACCCTCCTAGTAATACTTATGGTTATAATGGAAAACCTGGGTTACCTAGTGAAGGAAGAATTTTAGAAGTTGAAAGAGCCACTAAGAATTTCATGCAAATGCAGTATGAGCAAAATCAACTATTCACTAAGACTATGGAGGAACAATCTACCATTTTGAAGAACATTAGCCATCAACTTGAGAGTCTAAATAGGGAAATTCCTAGTTTACAATTGAAACTTTCTAATGTCGAAAGGAATATATCATCTATGGCTGAAGCTCAATCTTCTTTTAATAAAATGGCCGCTAAACCTGAAACTAATGATAATCCCTTTGCAGCTACTAATGCCATACAAGTAAGAATTGATGAAAATGTTAGACAATTAGCTGAATTACATGCTAAGTGGGAAAGAGAAGATGAAATTGCTAGAAACATTAGTGTTTCTACTATCACCACCACTAGTGTTGAGGCTAGTAATAGTTCTACTACTGATAATTTTGATTTTGATCTTGATGGTTGCAATATCTCTGAAGTTATTAAGTTCCTACAAAAGCTTGCTAAAAGTCCTAATGCTAGTGCTATGAACATGGCCTTTACAAAACACATTACTGATGCTCTCACAAAGATTAAAGAAGAAAATATGAAACATAAAGCTTCTATTCCTATAAAACAAGAAGATGGTTGGGAACCCATCATTAATATGAAAGTGAATGACTTTTATTTCAAAGCTTTATGTGATATTGATAGTAGTGTTTCTATTATGCCTAGAAGGATTTATGATATGCTTGATTTGACTCCACTTGAAGATTGTTATTTGAATGTCCCACTTGATGATAATGCTAAAAATAAACTCATGGGGAGTCTTAATGATGTTCTTATTATGGTTAACAATGCCTATGTCCCCGTTGATTTCTATGTTTTGGATGTTGAATACAATGCTTCTTGCTTCTTATGCCTAACTTAAAGGCGTTAAAGAAAAGTACTTATTGGGATATAACCCCTCCTTATCCTTTTTATTTGCTTTTGGTGCCAAGATTAACCTCTAATGAGAGAGAAGTAATGATTGGGAAAGTTGTTGTCCCGAAACAGATTTATGTGCTTCACCGCAAAAATTCGTGTAAAATCTATGTACGTCCTTTTGAGGCGTGAATTGTTGTGCTTATGCCCTAGGTTGTTATCTAACTTTAGTTAGTTCAACATGTTTTGATTGGAGCAACAGAAGGTCTTCGAAAAAATTCGTCTTTACCTGCTGGTCTGTTTTCACAGATTTTTGCCATTTTCTACATTTGCTTCTTGTTGGTTCCTTTTTTAGTTCTTTTGGGGAATTGAGCTTTTTGAGGGAAGTGCTTCAGTATCTAGTGTTCTAATGGAAGTTTATTTGGTGTTAGAAATGAACCTTAAGACCTATTATCTTGAGTGCACTAATGTTGCTAATAAAGATTGTGTGAAGTTCTGTATGAAGGAAAAATTTCAGGTGTATGGAAGGAATGAGTAATGAGATGAAGGATGGACTAAATCTCAAGCTTGGGGCTGACATGGTGTCACCCCAAGAAATATCCAAGAAGTACAAGGGTTAAAGCTTGGGGATGCCCAAGGCATCCCCTTCTTCATCAATAAAAATCCCAGGTTTCTTCCAAACACTTCATTTTTATTGTTTCATGCACTGTTGTGTTGTTCTTGGAGCGTCTTCTTTTTTGTTTTCGTTTTGGTTTTTTGTTTTCTTGGTTTGATTAGTTTGATGAATAAATTGGTTGGACCCCCTATTTCATACATTGGTTTTCAAATAATTTGGTTTGGTTTGGAAAAGAGTAGGAAAGTTCATGCTTATGTGGTAAAAAGAGCTTGTTTTTGACTGTGGCCTATGCTTTGTCATGCCATGCTTGATATTATTTTGGCTTTATGCTTAGTATTATTTGCTGTAGCATGACTTGTTATAAACAATTGAGATTGCTTAATGTGCCTTGGATGAATCATGCGTTGGTTTAGCATATTAAAGCATAGTATAGTGGTATTCTCCTTTGATGCTTCATTTGAGTTGACTTGGCGCATGCTCACACAATGTTATGACTATCTCAAGTAACCATAGTCTTTATGATCCTTTAGTTTTCAACTTGTAGTATCACTTTATGCTTTGATCAATGATGTTTTGTGGGTCTGCATGATTATGGCCATTATTGCTCTCTTAGTTCGTTGCTCCCAGTCTTTTGCTAGCCTCCACAACCAAGTATGAGTTCCACTCATGCATCCAACTCCCTAAACCAAGTTATTCCAAAGATTCCACCATACCTACCTACTAGCTTATGCTATTCCAAGTATATTCATGTTTTTGTTTACATTCCGAATTAAACTTGTTATGAGAAAACTAGTGATTAAAGCTCGCACAAACTTGATGGCACACTTTACTTTTATTGCCCTTAATAAACTTGAACCATTTTGTCGTCTATGTTGTATATGCTTGCACTTATTTGTTGGGAATTAGCAGAACCATGATGTCATGGGGAACGCTTTCAACATTGCACTTGGTACTTTGTACCTAGTTGAAAGGGAAATGGACGTCGCCTAGAGGGGGGGTGAATAGGCGTTTTAAAATTATTACGGTTTAGGCTCTAATAAATGCGGAATAAAACTTAACGTTTAATTTATCAAGCCAAAACCTATATCCACTAGTTTCACTAAGTGCACCAACAACCTCTGCTAAGCAAGACAAGCAACAAGGTGATAGCAAGATATAGTACTTCAAGCACGAAGGCTATCACAATGTAAATTGCATAGGTAAAGGGCTCGGTTGAGAGATAACCGATGGACGCGGAGACGATGATTTGTTTCCCGAAGTTCACTTCCAAGAAGCTACGTCTCCTTTGGAGAGGTGCGGGGGGCGCAATGAACTTCGAACGCCACAAATGGCTCACCTCGAGGTGTGGTGGCTCGATGCTCACCCAACGCCACACAAGGCCTCACCAAGTATGCGAAGTCACGCAACTCACCGACGCCACAAAAGGCTCACCCTATTCTCCCGTGAGCTCGCCACAAAGGCCTACTCACATTCCACTATGGGACACTTGAGGGTGGTCACCGAACCCGTACAAGGCTTGGGGAAATCTCCACAACTCAATTGGAGGGCTCCCAAGAAACGCCACAAAGGCTCCACAATGCCACAAAAGGCCTACAAGCTTGGGGAACCTCCACAACTCAATTGGAGCCCCAAGAACAATGCCACAAAGGCTACAAAGCCACAAAAGGCAACAAGACCACAAAAGGTCAACAATCCAACCACACAACCGTCTAGGGTTCCAAGAACCCAAGAGAAACAAGCCCAAGGGCTTGAACTCGCCGATTCTCCGAGGAGAACTCAAACCTATGCACCAAATGCAAGAGGCAAGTCCTTCTCTCTCAAATTCCACCAAAGCTACAAAAGCTATTGGGGGAATAAGGGAGGAAGAACACAAGAGGAGAACACAAAACTCTCCAAGATCTAGATCCCAAGGATTCCTTCACAAAGAAGGGATTTTGCTTGGTGGGGCTTGTAGATCTAGATCTCCTCTCTCAAATCCCTCAAAAAGATGCAAGAATCATAGGAGGGGGAAGGGGAGAGGGCAAGCTCTTCAAGGTCAACAATGGAGGAGAGAGAAAGCCAAAAACCAAGAAAGAGCAAGTTAGGGGCGAAGGGGAAAGGGGAGCTCCTTTTAAAGGGCTCCCCAATCTGCCCGTTACACACAGTTTCGCGCACGGCCGGTAGTACCAGTGGGTGGCCGGTACTACCGGTGGCACTCAGCCAACGGTCCAAAAACAAGGTTCAAACGAACACAAAAACGAGGTCGGCCGGTACTACCGATGGGTCACCGGTACTACCGCCTGGGCCGGTACTACCACCCATGATTCCGACCGAAGTTCCGTCAAATAGCGCAGAACAGGCAGAGAGCATACTGAACCAAAAATGGGTTCACCGGAAGTTGGGTCGGTATTAACACCAGTACTACCGGCGGCATTTCTTCCCGAGCGGTACTTCCGGCGTCTGGCCGGTACTTCCGGTCAGAGAAACTTCAGAACCAGAAATGCCATAACTTTTGCATCCGAACTCCAAACGAGATGAAACCAATTTTGTTGGAAAGATAACGAAATATTGGGTATCACCAAGGGAGAAAATACCATGAATATATATGTGAGATACCTCCCAAGGTGTGGAGCCGGAAAACCCGCAAGATCAAAAACGCAATAAGATATGCAAGGGAAATCCGTTTTTGATGAACTAGAGCTTGTTATGAAGATAATCACAAGCTCTAGATCCTCGCATGGACAAGAACCAAACAACAACCAAGAAAGATGATGCTGTGAATGCAAAGGTTTGAGCTCTCTCCGAAAGATACGAACGAGCCACCCACTCGAGAGCCCCTCTTGATAGTACGGCTATCTATCCTAAACCTGGTCTCCCAACACTACAAGAGACCGGTAAAGTAGAAACCCTATCAAGATGATACCTTTGCCTTGAGCATCCCACTTGAGCTTGATGTAGACGATCTTGACACCTTCAAGATGGAACACCTTTCTTGATTGCACTTGCTTGCATTTGCTTGATGAAGTCTTGTGAATGGCTCCCCCATACTCCATGGGGAAACCACTTCCTTGACCTTGTCTTCATCACTCCATGAACGCCGAGGATGGCAAGCTCCAAGCATGAGATCTTCTAGAGATGGTGCATCTTGAGCTTGCACAACATGTCTTGATGATGTCTTGAAGAAAGCCATGAGGAACTCCATATTCTTCTTCTTCTTCTTCAAGGCATACTTGATCTTCTTCTTCTTCTACTTGATTCCAATAGGCAGAAAGCCCTTGGACGATGCTTCTTCTTTTTCATCCTTGAAACCAACACATGGTCCAAGCGATGCCAATGGACAAACCTACAAGTAAAACTCAATTTGCACATTAGTCCATAGGGATTGTAATTAATTACCAAAACCACACATGGGGCATACATGCCCTTTCACTAGTTGATATCATGCTCTTTTGTCTATGGATGTCGTCGGTGTGAAATGAAAGGGGAGCTTGTAAGTCCATGGATGTTATGTATATGTGTTAGAGAAACGCCTGGGCCAGCTGGTCTAATCCATGCTGACATGGTGGAAACCTGCAGCGTAACCATAATGAGCTGTCTATGAAGCATTCTTCTTATAAAAAAAGAGTCCTATATTGAGAAAAAGGAGAAAAAATAAAAAAAGATATTATGAAAAGAGGAAAGAGAGAAAAAATAACCATATTCCCATGGTAAATAAGAAGATTGCTGAGATGCTCGTTGTCTGCTTTCCTTGTCATTTTGATATGGGGATTCTTCCGTATCATCGGGCAAGGGGTACCCCATTGGTGGTTCTCTATGATACATATGTACTTACGATGACAAGAACTTACCAGTGACTAAACTTGAGTAGCATGAGGAGCAGCCTAGTATTCAAGGGACATGAGATTTCTAACTTATACTTCGTCAAGCATATACACCATAGTTTGTTCACTTTAACCTTAATCACCTTCAAGATGCTTATGATAGGGGCAATGAGAGCTGAAAGCTCTAAGTACCATAATTTTTGGAAGCTCTTTATGAAACTTGAATCTCTGCTTCCTTCTATGAAGGCCTTTCTTCCACCATTATATTGAGTCTCCACCTTCTACCTTTATGCACCTACTTTGAGAGCATAGTGGCCATTCTTAGTTCTATGTGCATTGTCCCAAGACTAGTTGATTGATGCATAACTTGATATTGCTTGTTTTAAACTATTTGTATCTAGTCACTCTTATGAACTTTGAAGGTGTCCTATGCATCTATATTTGCTACTCTATGAGGGACAAGCTGAATACTATTATGCTATGTTTTCTTTATGTGAAACAAACAAACGTCTTGCAAAGTATTGTTATTCATGAACCTTTTGTTTGTGCCTTTTCATGTGGCATCATAGTTTCTTTGTCTTATTGCTAGAACTTTGTCTTTCATGCTATGATTGAAGTACTATGATCCCAGCTTTGAATGTTTTACAAATACTTTGATCAAGTCTTTGATGGTGCATGTCACCTCAAAAATTATTCTTTCTTTTTATCACTTACCTACTCGAGGACGAGTAGGAGTTAAGCTTGGGGATGTTGATACATTGCAAATCTATCTATAATTTTTGATGTTCCATGCTTGGTTTTACCTACTTTCTTGTGTTTTGTCCACACTTTGGAGTACTTTTCATATGATTTCTTGAACTAACCTATTAACAAGAGCCACAGTGCCAGCTGCATGTTTTCTGCTGTTTTTGGTTCCTAGGAAAGTCAGAAAATGAATATTCTCAGAATTGGACGAGAAAAAAGCCAAAGTGCCTATTTTTCCGGAAGACATCTGAAGCCAGAATACGAGACGGAGAAGGGCTAGGGGGCAGCCACACCACCTGGCTGCGTGGCCAGGCCTTACCCACACTAGGGGGTGGTCTGGCCGACCCCAGCACCCCCTCGGCCTCTCCTTCCGCCTATATATTGCCCTCGGGACCAAAACCCTAAGTACCCCATCAAACATCCATGAAAGAGTCTGTAGCCGCTGTCATATCCATCCCTAGATCGGGAGGGATCTGAAGCTCTTCCCGGCACCCTGCCAGAGAGGGGAATTCACCCTGGAGGCCTTCTTCATCATCATGCAAGCCTCCGGTGTGATGCGTAAGTAGTTCATCTCTGGACTACAGGTCCATGTAGTAGCTAGATGGCTGGTTCTCCTCCTTTGTGCTTTCATGTCTAGATCTTGTGAGCTCTGTTCATGATCAAGATCATCTATTTGTAATTCTCCATGTTGTGTTTGCGGGGATCCAATGGATATTGAGATGCTATTTCAGATTGATTATTGATTCTATCATGTCTTTGTTATTTGTGATCTTGCATGCTTTCCGTTGTTAGTAGCTATCTTGGCCAAGTGGATGCTAGCAACTCCAAGAGTTAGTATTTATGCTCGATAGTGGGTTCATGCCTCTGGTAATCTGGGGAAGTGACAAAAATCTCTAAGGTACTAGATGTGTTGTTGCTACTAGGGAGAACACAACAATCCTTTGTTCATAGAACAATCGTATTGTTTTCTTTACACGCAATTCGTAAAGCAATAATCTGTTGCTTGCAACTTAATACTGGAGGGGGTTCGGATGATAACCTGAAGGTTGATTATTAGTCATAGATGCAGTTGGATGGCGGTCTATGTATAATGTTGTAATGCCCAATCGAATATCAAAGGAGTCAAGATGATTAGTATATGCTTGTATGCTTTCTCGATGTTTGTCAATTGCCCCATTGTAATTTGTTCACCCAACATGCTATCTATCTTAAGGAGAGCTACCTCTAGTGAACTATGTACCTAGGTCCTTTCTTTTACATACAATCTACAAATTGTTTATTGCTTTGTGTTTACTTTCTACAAACTATTACTTCCTTCCATTCGATACGTTTAATCCTTTGTTTTCAGCAAAACCGGTGAGATTGACAACCTCATCGCAAGTTGGGGACAGAGTTCTGTGGTTGTGTTGTGCAGGTCTCCATAGTTGCTACTAGCACCGGGAGTGCGCCCTGCCAAGGCTCAGCTAGCAACACCTTTGGGGTGTTTCCTTGCTCCTACTGGTTTCGATAACCTTGGTTTCATAACTGAGGGAAACTTACTTATGTGCTCATCATACCTTCCTCTTGGGGTTCTCCAACGAGCTCATCAATCACGAGCCATCACTAGGATCGCCAACTTAAACTTACGTGGTTCTTGCTGTGCAACATGGCTTACACCCATTGTATGTGAACGCAGTTATGTGTGACACCCGATTGTCACGGCGTTCCTCATAACAGAGAACTTTCTTGGTGGTGCACACTAAGAGAGAACACTTTCATTGGTATTTTGTTTAGGGATTATCTTATTATGCTACCATCGAGTATCTAATACTAGCATACAATAAGATGCACAAACAACAAACATTGAATGTAAGTGTGATGCAATATGGCCTTCACGCTGTGATCTCCATCCCACGCCTTCGGAACCGGCGCCAGGGTACCGGTGCCCTCCGACATGGTAGTATATCATCACCATGATTGTTACTATGACTTAGCAACAGAAAGTAAACTACTTTACCTTGACTACTACCATATCACATCACAACGCCCCTGCAAAACAAAGTTAGATGCCTCTACTTTATCTTTGCATGTTTTACGTGGTTGCTAGGGATTTCGCACGAGAACTGATTCTTACCTATGAACTTCCACCACAACATTGACCAAGTAGTTGTCTATACTACACCCCTTTTGGGGCCCTCCTTTGCAAATGGCATACCTGAAGGGGTTCCGCGTATGAAAACAATAATTTTACCCTATGCCCCTGAACCCATGATGCTGCCAGGACCTATCTATTAGTAATGCAGTTACGGGAGGGGATTTTCATGAACTTACCCTTGAAGACCGAAAAGCGTTGTCAACGCTCAGGAGAGCGTGGTTGATTTAGACGAGCCGAAGCCGACCTCAAGGTCATGATTAAGTCATTGCGCTCTTGTGGCTCCAACGACTTGAGTGCCTCAAATGTGACACCTCGCGGGGAGTTACACACGTCTGGTGCCTGGCGATGACTCCCACTTCCCCGATCCAGTAGCAGTTGCGGAAGTAGAGCTCCTGGATCCGAATCCCGCAACGTAACGACGCTCCACGGTGAAAATGTCTCTCGTTCGTGCAGTCCGAACTTGGGACCACAGTCACGAGAGAGAGAGAGAGAGAGAGAGAGAGAGAAAGAGAGAGAGAGAGAATATCAATTGGAGGTCTCCCCAAAACTGAGGAAACCTTTATTGAATATTGTGTGTATTTATCTGGCCAAATACCCCCACTATATATAGGGGGAGGGGAGGTACTACCTCCCTCAAAGTCCCGGGGTGGGACTAAAGGAGAGGAGAGGGGGAGGGGTGGCACCGCTAGCCACCCCCATGGGCCCTGCGCGGGGGGCTGGCCCACTAGGGCGCCGGCCACCCTCTCTGGCCCTTCTCCCTCTTGCCTTTCCCTAATGGGCCCTCTTCCCTCCGGAATTGGCCCATTAAGTCTCTTTTATTAAATAATTATGAAGAAATGATTAAATCAATATTTAACATTCATTCATATATTATTCAATCTTCGTGGCTATGGAACACCTTCCACCTCCACTCAGGGCGTCCTCCAGACTTACCGAAACTCTTCCGGTTTTCTCTCTACTATTCTTCGGCAATTCTTCCGATCCTATAAACACTCTCTAAGCATCATCAAAACCTTAAGCGTGATACCCTACGGTTCGAGAACACTCCAGACATGGTCGGGACACTCCCGGACCAATGATCAACAGAGGGACCTGGATGGCCATGTGACCCCTATGCATTCCACGAAGATCTTTCGTCGTTTGAAACGGGACGATTGTGTCTTATTCCTTTTGTCTCTCGACACTCGCATTGCCCGAGATCTGATCAATGACATCACCATGTCATGTTGAATCTCGTTACTGAACAATGCTACTTGACTCGTTTCGACAAGTGATATCCCTGTGATCAAATCACACGTTGTGCAGCTATTGGATATAAGTTCTCCGAGTGGCCCCTTGAGTATCTTTCCATCACGTGGACGGACAAATCCCGCTCTTGACATATATTGCCTCTACAGTTTCCTCTGAGTACCTGAACACACCTTTATAACCACTGTATTACCAAGTGGCGCTTGCTGCTATCTAAGCACTCTCGAGAGACAGTGATTGATATAGCCTCAGGGTCTAAGGAATAGTCTACAAGGATCCATTTCTAATCATCATAACTTGAACTTCGTGACATGATCAGGTCACGATGTTTAGGTTGGGTGTTGGTTCATCATCTCATTCACTGAATGAGTTGAGTCCATTTCCAACTGGCATAAATGCCACATGATCAGGAAACTTGATCATCTGTTAACCAATGAACCAGTGACTAGAGTTTCACTGGGAACCCCTAGTTGTTTATATATTACACGTATATTGATGTTTCCACTCAATACAGTTATAGCATGATATAAAACTTAATTATAAACTTTATGAAATATGATAATAGTCCTTATTACTATTTATCTCTAGGGCATATTTCCAATAGTCTCCCACTTGCACTAGAGTACAAATAAACTAGCTGCATTTGTTCTTAACCATTGGCACCATATATCGGTACCCTGAACATGCTTACTCATGGAAGAGGTTGAGTCTTGGGCATGTACTTTACAATCCCAAATCCTTTGCAACTTACTAATGTCTCCTTGATTGACATTAATATTTTATCTTCACATGATAACATCTGTGTGTATGCATCGTCGCTATGGCAGCAGAATGAGGCCTGGTTCTAGGAGCCTACAGTGACTTTAGATCAACCTCAAGGGCTTTCTCATGGGCACTGTGCCCTGGGACACATCATTCTACATTAAAAGCGAACTAGCCCTGCCATAACATTATACAAGACTTTAGATGGTACCCTGATCTATTATTATAAATGTAATCATCAAAACACGAGTGCACTATGTGCAGCTTTCGATGTTTTGTTCACCTTGCTTCCTACTTTACTCTAATCGGTATTACGGGAATTTCCAACATATTCCCTTATAACATAACCCTTTATGTTTAAGATATGTCATCCTTTATGGATCTAGAAAATATGTTTGCAGTTATCTATTAGACACTATGGACAAAATTAACTCAACATTCCGTGATTCAAACTTAATCACTTTTAAATGTTCCTTATTGGATCATATATTATGTTAAGTTATCATCATGGTTTTCTAAGATAGAACATATGTCTCACATAGTGGATGATGATCATCCTTTTCTTTCTTTCAACCATTGATGTTAAACTGAATACTATTCCTAACTTGAGTTATTAAGGATTAGTTCCTTAATTAACTTCTATTCTGAAACCTTTTTTAGAATCCCTCAAGGAATACTATATAATATCATAATACACTTATTATCAACTTCTACACCTCATAAATCATTATTTATCAGTACTTGCGCTTTTATTCTTAACACACTTAAGAATTACTCTATAAGCTCCCACTCAAAATATGTTCCTAACATATTTGGGTATAAGTCACTACTCTTACTCAAACTATGTTTCTACATATTTGAATTTGAGACTTATATTGCTCCCACTCAAAAATATGTCATGCACATATTGTTTTAGGAAGACTTTTATAGCTCCCACTCAATTTCATGCAAATTGCATATCCACTCACTATTTTGACCAATTTCAAAATCCTTTGATCAAATATCAAACTTGGAGATATACTATGAGATACTAGTACTTTTACTAGTTTTAAATCCACTAGACATTTAGCACACTTGAATCAAATTCATTCGAATTCGTCCAATACTTGACAAATTGTGCTTTTGTCATTCACCCCTTTTTTCCACTATGGATTTGCAGTCATTTGGGAAAATCCAAGTAACTCCTTTACTTGTGAGATGCAGCGACGAAACGCTTTCTATTCTCAAGGGAATTTTGCTTCGAGGATTTCTTATAATTCTTGTTTACCATTATTTCCTTAGTAGTTCGTAGGTATGTCATATTCTGGTAATCATGACAAATGATTGAAAAATGTCTCCATACAAGATATAGGCTACATTTTGAATCCTAGTTCATGTAGTGAAAACACCAGTGGGGAAAACACAATGATCATTATCATTGATTCTTTCCTTTGTGGAGAGAATTGTTCAGGAACGATTTCCATTGCGCTTCTCAACACTCTGATGCAGGGTTTTGAATCCTCTTCGTGTTTTTCACTATCTTCCATTTGCTCCATAATCGAGAAATATCACTGAATGTGAACTTCCTCGAAAATGCACCAAAATCCAAGCAATACTAGTTTTGCTTTCCTTTTGGTTTCAGCTATGGATTTCGTATTCAAAGTTTCCAATGAATACTCTACAAGGACTTATTCGCTATTGTTTTGGTTATATTGAATAACCCCAAAATTTCCACGATGATCCATATTAAATATGGCGCCAATCTCACGAATCCCGATGGTTCACTATATATTCTAATTGAGTCCTAACTATTTCTAACTAATGGTCTCTACATCTACACTACAACGATTTATTTGGCGCCATCTATTCACCCGCTTTGATATCTAATATCATATTGTGATGCTTTGCATTTTGACATTTCAAACGCATTGCATTTCACAATTTTTTTTCTTTATGACATTCTTATAAAGTCGAATTCCATTACTATTGATCAAATCATAGTAATTAGATTCTCTTTTATCTTTATACCCTTTGTTGGTGAAACACTTTGATCATATCAAATAGTTTGATACTCATGTTTCCTTTGGTAAACTTCTTTACACATTTAAACAATCATATAATGATAATTACTATTTTGTTAGAACACAATACATCGAATATGTATTTACTTTCAACAATTCATTAAACACTTTGTATTCAAGTAATACACTGTGTTCAAGTTATTTTGCCGAACTTAGGCATGATTTATATGTGGCAAGAAATCGAATGTCTTTCACATATTATCAACATAACTTTGAATTTAAACAATGGTTTCATTCATTAATGAACATATCATTAAGTTGGGTATTTTAAGGAATTTCAATATTTTTAATGTTCATGTATTATCAATCAGTTTCAAACAACAAGGATAATTCACATATATCAAACAAGATATGAACACAAATACAAATCATTCATAAAAGTGGAACAAATGTTTGTTACAAACTCATATGAATAACTGTCTCACAAAGTGTGAGACACACTAAAAAAGTTCACAATCTTTTGATTACAATACTTACCTAAAATAAACTAAGTGATAAATGTTGAGGGAGAGTGTCGTTGGCAATCATCATCATGCTCGTCATCAACACGCAACGTCACCTCCTCTCCAGCAAGCACCTCTCATGCAGAATGACCTGTTTTCAGTAAAACATGACAAGTATCAAATATACTTAACACTGCAAATGTGTTTGCAAGATTATAACATTTATAAAATTGTATATCAAGTATATACCTTTGTCATTGACAATCTCAGCGACAACAGGTTCAACCATCTTGTGCTTGGTAGCTTGGTGGCAGCGACTGTAGCACAATGCCATTTGCAAAAGAGCCTGTCATCCAGCTATCTAGGAAGTACGCAGGCCTCATGTACGCATTATGCATGCGCTCCAAGTGGTCTTTAAGTGATGATTTATCCTCCATCTTAATGGAGGGGAAGTCTCCCATCAGCTCATGCTCCCATATGCGTGCTTGTTCCATGAAACGTGTCCTAAGTTGTACCATAGTCACACGAGGTTCAAGATTACCCACGACTGGCCACAGCTCATCCACTATCCCGTAGCACATTGTAACTTATATGAAGGTGGGCATCTCACGACGATAATAGCGGTCCTCCCGTTGTTCTGGGGTCTCATAGAAATAGGGCTGCTCCAAATTCATCTTGTCGAGTATATAGTCGACCACATTATTCTCGCTAAGGAGAATGTGGAGACACGCAACCCATATAGAGAAGTTGGATCCATCTAGTCTGAGCTTCTCTCCTTCTAACCAATCGTCAATAGGAAAGGTAGCATCGGGGAGAACCATTTCTACATTTATAATTGCAAAAGGAATTTAGACTAAGTTTATAATTAAATGAGTTAATAATAACTCCACTCAAAAACACCTATCCCCTGAAGGGTTCCTAGTGATAACACAACCCCTTTTCTGCACATCTCCCCCGATCATCACGGCCATCAATGTGGGTTCAAGGGTGGGCGCTAAACGTCGATCACATCATTCATGCGACTCGTGCTCGATCTTTCGACAATCCGCGTTATGAGGCCATGTCTCTATAACGTGCTAGGCTTGACAACTCAACCTTAGTGTATTCATTGTGCAACATGGCTTACACCCACTGCATACGAACGTAGATATGTCTGACACCCGCTCACCATGGGTCGCCTCATACCGAAGAACTTTCTTGGTGGTGCACACTAAGGGGGAACACAATCATTGGTATTTTTAACAGGGATCATCTTATTAGGCTACTGAAAAATGCTACTTGACTCATTCTGACAAGTGATATCCCTATGATCAAATCACACGCTGCACAACTATTGGATATAACTTCTCCGAGTGGGCCCTTGAGTATCTTTCCGTCACGAGGATGGACAAATCCCGCTCTTGACATATATTGCCTCAACGGTTTCCTCCGAGTACCTGAACACACCTTTATAACCACTGTATTACCAAGTGGCGCTTGATGCTATCTAAGCACTCTCGGGAGACGGTGATTGATATAGCCTCACAGTCTAAGGAATAGTCTACGAGGATCCATTTCTAATCATCATAACTTGAACTTCGTGACATGATCGGGTCAGGATCTTTAGGTTGGGTATTGGTTCATCATCTCATTCTCAGAATGAGTTGACTCCATTTCCAACTGGCATAAATGCCACATCATCAGGAAACTTGATCATCTGTTGACCAATGAACCAGTGACTAGAGTTTCACTGGGAACCCCAGGTTGTTTATATATCACACGTGTATTCATGTTTCCACTCAATACAGTTATAGCATGATATAAATCTTAATTATGAACTTTATGAAATATGATAATAGTCCTTATTACTATTTGTCTCTAGGGCATATTTCCAACAATACCAACTAATGTGAGAGAAACAGACACCCCCCCAAAGCCACTTTATATGGTACAAGTCGTATGTCAAGCGTGGACCAGTCTCGCGAATGAACGCGTAAAGTCGGTTGGGGGCGCTTCATCAAGAATTGATGCAGTATACACAAGTACACGTGGGAGGGTAACAACTAAAATATCAACGCCCACACGCTACAACTCGTGTGTTCTACCCGTACTAGCAATACTACACATAGATCTAGCTCTGATACCACTGTAGGGGTTCGCGCATGAAAACAATAAAAAATTCCTACGCCAAGAACCCTAATGCCAGGACCTATCTATTAGTAATGCAGTAATGGGAGGGGCTTTTCGCGAACTTACCCTTGAAGAACAAAAAGCATGGTCAACGCTCGGGAGAGTGTGGTTGATGTAGTCGCTCTGACGCTGACCTCGGGGTCGTGTTGAAGTCCTGTGGCTCCAACGACTCCTAATGCCCCAAGTGTTGCACCTCCGAGGGAGTTACACATGTCTAGTGCCTGACGATGACTCTCGCTCCTCTGATCTAACAGCAGTTGCAAAAGTAGACCTTCTGGATCCGAATCCAGCTGTGCGACGGTGCTCCGCGGTGAAGAAGTCTCCTTCTTGCGCGGTCACAGGAGAGAGAGTATCAATTGGAGGTCTCCCCGAAAAAGAGAGAGAACCTTTATTGATTATTGGTGTATTTAATTTGTCAAAATACCTCACAATATATAGGGGGAAAACCCCCCACTTAGCTAATTAGCAGCCATGTGGGAATAAACAAAGGAGAGGAGAGGAGGGGGGCTGACCGCCGCCGGCCTAGGCCCAAGTGGGCCCCACACGGGGTTCCTTGGCCTAGTCGGCCACCCCTCTCTCTTTTCTCCTTTGGTCTTTACCGCATGGGCCTTTGTCCTATGGAATTAGGCCGAATTAGGTATTTGACCTTTTAATTTATTTTTCTTTTATTAAATAATTACAAATAAATGATTAAATCAATATTTAGCATTTACTTACACATTATTCAATCTTCGTGGCTATGGAAATCCTTCCACCTCCACTCCGGACATCCTCTGGACTTACCGAAACTATTCCTATTTTCCCTCTTTCTATTCTTCGGTGATTCTCTCGATACCAAAACGATCTGCGAGCATCATCAAGCCCTTAAGAGTGATACCCCACAGTCCGTGAACACTCCAGACATGGTCAAGACACCTCTCGTACCAATGATCATCAGCGGGACCTGGATGCCCATGATGACCCCTATGTATTCCACGAATCTTTCGTCGCTAAACCATGAACGTCGTATCATATTCCTATTGTCTCTTCGATACTTGCATTGTTCGAGATCTGATCAATGACAACGTCATGTCGTGTTCAATCTCGTTACCTACAAATTCTACTTAACTCGTTTTGACAAGAGATATCCCCGTGATCAAATCACACATTGCACCGCTATTGGATATAACTTCTCCGAGTGGGCCCTGTAGTATCTTTCCATCACGCGAATAGACAAATCCCGCTCTTGATGCATAACGCCTCTACATGTTCCTCCGAATACCTGAACACACCTTTATGATCAGCATTCACGCAAGTGACGTTTGATGCTATTTTAGTATTCTCGGGTGACAGTGATTTATATGGTTGATGCGTCCAAAATTGAAGCATTTTTACCTCTTGTTTTTGCATAATAGAGTAGGGATTTTTATATTTCACTGCGCCTACGCACACTATTTCATTCTTGTTTCAATAGGATCCCGAATCATGGAGTCATAGATGAACATATCAATTAGAGCTATCATATTGTGTAATTATATGATATTTCTAAGTGATAAAAGCCATTTTATGAATTTACCTTTGCACCCGAAAGAATAACAAACAAGGAGGAGGCATCAGCACCGATAACTACCACTGGTACGGGTGCAGCATGCTCATACCATTCGCCCATAACGTGTGCCCGTACTAGGCGCCATCGGGACCGCCTCGTCAAATAGTTTCTCCTGGCGAAGATGAGAGAGATATCCGACATTCACATCCACCAGAAACCACGGAAGACCATATCCGAAAGGGATCTGAAGGAGGAACTTAGCTGGGGTAAAATCCTAGCTGCTTCGCGGATCATTGGAGGACAACGCATCATCCCCTTCACCATCAACCGCTGCATCTTCATCACCACCATTACCCCATATTTCATCTATTAGATCTCTTTGTAATTCCAGATCCAATTGTGGTTTGCATTAGATCTACACCCGTACTTTAATCCATCCATTTGATTATGATGATGTTGTTGATTGCTTCCATGAGTGAGTAGTTCCTTTGTTCTTGGGGAGACGGAGAAACCCTAGCACCACTATGAACTTGTAATAAAGATGATCTATTCTTATGTCCATATGACTTGCTTATCTATGATATAATTATGACTTGTATTTGATTTCTCTCTTTAGATGATATGTGAAGTCGACCATGTATCATTTGCCTTCGGGACTAAAGGGAGAAAGAAACCCTTTGGACGTGTTGTGGAAGCGTACCCGGAGTGCCCCATGACAGATTGGCGCTAGCTCGTAACCCACGCGGTCAAAGGGGGATTAAGAGGGACTCCCTAAGCTAATTACGATATCCATGGGGAAACCCTTAATTGCGGTGGCCTGTATAGGTGATTGCTCTCAGGTATTGCAGTAGTTATTTAGAGGTGACCTCACACTTGGCTCAACAAAGTGCCTTCCTACGAGCCTTCTAGTGAACATCTTATTATGGGGCTCTCTCCACACATATCATGACATAAGAATTATGTTATCTTGATTACATATAATAATAGTACTATGCTAGTGGTGTATCCTACATCCTCGAGAACGTTTTAGCCCTATTGAGTTCAACCACGCTTCCGTACAATATTGTTACTTGTTTTCTTTTACTTGTTTTAATTACTTTTCTGTAAACAACAATAAACAATTCAAACACCCTTTACTTGAGATCAAAGAAAACTTACAAGTATTCTTTGGTAGATAGTAATAAGGGGCATAAATACCTTAACCAATAGCTCTCTGTGGGTTCGATATCTTTACTTTGAAACTAGCTACAATTGATCTATTCACTTGTAGTCATCAAGCAATTTTCTGGCACCGTTGCCAAGGAGCTAAGCGCTTTTGGACTTTATTCTTAGTTACTTACTTTACTCATTGTTTTACGATAGTTGTTTATTAGTTTCAGGTGATACATTATGGGCGAGTACCAACATATAATTCAGCTTGAGGCTATGAGGAATTCGGTCCGCCCATGGATGCATATTTGAAATCCAATAACCCAAGAGGGTATGATATTAACCCCATGCTTTTAGATCTTTTGCATGCAAAAAAATTGCAGGAGATGGTACGGAGGATCCGTATGAGCATGTAGGGTTCTTCGAAGATATTTGTGGGACTTTCCATCTTAATAGAAAATTGAGGATGAGGTTAAGTTTGCTCTTTTTGCCCAAACCATCATTGACGAAGCTCGTTCTTGGTATATTCAGAGTTTTGCAAAGATTACTAATTCCTAGGAGAGCCTAGCCTCTCTATTTTTAGTTGATTTCTTTCCCAGGACAAAAACTCTTGGCGCAAGACGCATGATTACAAATTTTAAAGGAAAACCTGGAGAAAGCATGCATGAGGGGTATACAAGATTTCTAGGTTTGCTTGGCCGCTTCCCCCATCATAATTTCCCACCTTGGCTAGTGATACATACCTTCCACGCAGGTTTGTACGATGATAATAGAATTGAACTCGGTTCCCTTACCAACGGGTTGTTCACCGAATTCAGTATTGAGAGGGGATGGAATTTATTAGATACGGTGAATAGGATAGAGAAAGCCTATTGTGAGGCAGAATTTAAAAAGGAAAACCCCATAGAGTATAATTGTTTAAAGAGGTTTCTAGCTTCTGGAAAGGTAGAAAAATTGCTTGGGAATTTTAACCTTGACCATCGCATGATCATTCAAATTGTTAGATCCTATGCTGACTACCTGCAAATTCCAAAAGATTGGGAATACTATACACCACCTATGGAAGAAAAACCATCTAAAATTAGCCGTAATGATAGATACTCAAAAATGCAAAACAAAATGTTAGTTGAAGAGGAAACTATTCTTACTAAGGTAATGGATAGTAGGGGTGAAGGGAATAAAAGAATAGGAAGATTAACTAGAAATTTAGGAGCCATTAAAGAAAACATTGGGATATTAAAAGAAATTTTGGAACCTGAATTATTCAAGGAAGAGGTTATAATGGTAAGTAAAGAATCCTCCGAAATGGTAGGAGGAAATTTTGACAGTAAGAATAAAAGTCAACAGAAAATTCTTTTTTTGTTTAGGAGGGACTACTTACGTAGGGTTCTGTGACTTGAGTTCTTCTATAAACATAATGCCTTATACCATTTATAAAGAATTGTGCGATCACCTTGATGAATCTTACCTTGAGCCGTCAGAAGTAACTTCTATGTTCTCTAATCGAACTTTGCATCCTTCTCACGGAGTACTTCACAATGTTTACATCTCTATTGGGGCTTTTGTGTATCCAAATGATTTTCATATTATCGAAAGACCTTTGAACTCCAGTTGCCCAGTTATTTTTGGTAATCGTTTTTACAATTCTATGAATATTGATATTGAAAACAAAAAGCAGGCTTTATCTTTACAGCTTGGTGAAGAAACTGTAGAAATAAGCTACAGCCAATTCACGAGTCTACCTTATGAGAAGAAAATCGAGATTAAGGAGGAGAAGACTATTGAAGAATTGGCAGCAATCTACTTTTGTACCCCACAATCTGAATTGGAGAGAAGTTTGACAAGTGATGATTCTCTTGCCAATGACTCTGCAAAATAAGATTTGGATGAAATCCTCAACACCACACCAGAGGCTGAATAAGGGCTCATGGATGAATATGAAGAGATTGGAAGAAAAGGGGACAAGGATCCACCGCCTATTGTTCTAAGACCTATCTCTCCAGGGCTCAGGTATGAATTCTTAGACAAGGAAGGTAAATGTCCAGTAATTTTTTAACAATAATCTCTCTCCAGATGAAAGCACGAAGTTGTTAGAAGTACTAGTCAAACAACGAGAAACTTTTGGATATACTCTGAATGACATAAAAGATATAGATCCGACCATAGTAACTCACAAGATTCCCATGGTTGAGGATGCTAAACCATTTGTTGATAAGCACAAAAGATTAAATCCCAAAATAAAAGTGGTAGTGAGAAAGGAAGTAATCCGTATGTTAGACAGCGGTATTATCTATCCAATTTTAGATAGCAAATGGGTGATTCCAACTCATTGCATACCTAAGGAAGGATGCATAACAATAATTAATAATGATAAGGATGAACTGATCCTAGCTAGAACAATAGCAGTATATAGAATGTGTATTGACTTTAGGAAGTTGAATAAATAAACCATAAAAATGCATAAGCAACTTCCCCTTATTAATGATATTATGGATAGGATGTCCGCTAATTCTTACTTTTGTTTCCTTGATGGATACTCCAGTTATTCTCAAATAGCTATCCAACCTGAAGATCAAGAAAAAACTACTTTCACGTGCCCCTATGGAACCTATGCTTATCGGTTAATGCCATTTGGATTGTTTAACACAGCTGCTACTTTTCAAGAGTGTGTTTTAAAAATCTTTGACAGTTTTGTGGAGAGTTCCATGGAAGTTCTTATGGATAACTTTGTTGTCTATGGATCTACCTTTGAATAATTTCTATATAATCTTAATAGAGTTTTGTAGAGGTGTAAACAAATGAAGATGGTTCTAAACTAAGAACGTTGTCGCTTCATGGTAATGGTAAGGGAAGGTATAGTGTTTAGGCATAAAGTTTCTGAGAAAAATATTAAGATCGATAGTTCAAACTTAATTACTTTAGAAACACTTCCAATTCCGGAAGATATAAAAGGAGTAAAGAATTTCCTTGGGCATGTTGGTTTTTACAGGCGCTTTATAAAATATTTTGCTAAAATAGCTGCCCCTTTAACTCGTCTACTAGATAAAGATAGTATTTTCGCTTTTGACAGAGATTGCCATGATTCTTTTGAACAATTAAAGAAAGCTTTAATTTCTGCACCGGGTATTGATGACTCGTGTATTAACGAGCTCATTGGCGAACCCCAAGAGGAAGGTATGATGAGCATAGCAGTAAGTTTTCCCTCAGTTATGAAACCAAGTTATCAATCCAATAGGAGCAAGGAAACACCCCAAAGGTGTAGCTAGCTGATCTTTGGTAGGGCGCACTACTGGTGCCAGCAGCAACGTGGAGACCTACACAATACAACCACAGAACTCTGCCCCCAACTTACGATGAGGTTGTCAATCTCATCGGTTTTGCTGAAAACAAAGGATTAAACATATCGAATGGAAGAAAGTAATAGTTTGCAGATAGTAAACACAAAGCAGTAAACAGTTGATTGTAGATTGAATGTAAAATAAAGGACCAGGGTCCATAGTTCACTAGAGGTGGCTCTCCTTAAGATAGATAACATGCTGGGTGAACAAATTACAGCATGGCAATTGACAAACATCGAGAAAGCATACAAGCATATACTACTCATCTTGACTCCTTTGAGACTTGATTGGGCATTACAACATTATACATAAACCGCCATCCAACTGCATCTATGACTAATAATCCACCTTCAGGTTATCATCCGAACCCCCTCTAGTATTAAGTTGCAAGCAACAGATAATTGCATTACGAATTGCGTGTAAAGTAAACAATACGATTGTTCTATGAACAAAGGATTGTTGTTTTCTCCATAGTAGCAACAACACATCTAGTACCTTAGAGATTTCTGTTACTTCCCTAGATTACTAGAGGCATGAACCCACTATCGAGCATAAATACTAACTCTTGGAGTTGCTAGCATCTACTTGACCAAGATAGCTACTAACAACGGAAAGCATGCAAGATCACAAATAACAAAGACATGATAAATCAAGAATCAATCTGAAATAACATCTCAATATCCATTGGATCCCCGCAAACACAACATGTAGGAATTACAAATAGATGATCTTAATCATGAACGGAGCTCACAAGATCTAAACATGATAGCACAAAGGAGAAGAACCAGCCATCTAGCTACTACATGGACCTGTAGTCCAAGAGATGAACTACTCACGCATCACACCGGAGGCTTGCATGATGATGAAGAAGGCCTCCAAGGTGAATTCCCCTCTCCGGCAGGGTGTCGGGAAGAGCTTAAGATCCCTCCCAATCTAGGGATGGAGACGACGGCCCAAAGTGTGATCATCTTCTCTAGTCTCCCGTTTCCACCTATTTGAAATGGTCAGCCTGTGCGACATCAATGGAATTGGAATTCAAAAATAAAGTAGACTTCGGGGAAGGAACCTATTCTCTGGTATCTCTCCTTGACTTCTTTGCATGCAGTACTTCGACTCAAGTACTAGCTTCAAGCGCTTACTATCAGGGTTGCGCTACGCATACAGAGCAGGAGATGGAAGCTTGGGTTGAGGAGGCTGTCAACGAGAATGGAATATTCGGATTCGTTTGATTTTGATTTTTTTTGTGAGATGTCGCCATCCTTTGAAGAAAGCGTAATAGCTCACTGGTCTAGCTCCATGCCACCGAAAATGTCTCAGGGCTCAAGTGATTCACCGAAGCGACGAGCTATGTACGTGCTAAATCTTTTAAGGCCCAAAGTATCGGAAGGAAGGGTTGTGGTTAGCCCGTTGTGCCACCGAGCTTTGATAGCATATGGATTTCACTCGGATACAGACTCTTTCGTGGAATTTTGATTGGGTACTTAGGGTTTCTATATCAGAGGCATCTTATAGTCGGAAGGGGAGGCCGAGGGGGTGCCTGGGCTGGCCACACCACCCCTGGTGCGGGCCAGGCCTGGCCGCGCGGCCAGGTGGTGTGGCTGCCCTCTGGCCCCTCTCCGTCTCGTATTCTCGCTCTGTGTATCCCTCGGTGAAAATTTGACTTTGGCTTTTGTCCCGTCCAATTCCGAGAGTATTCATTTTCTGACTTCCTGGAACCAAAAACAGCAGAAAACAGGCAGCTGGCACTATGGCTCTTGTTAATAGGTTAGTCCAAGAAATCATATGAAAAGTACTCCAAAGTGTGGACAAAACATAAGAAAGTAGATAAAACCAAGCATGGAACATCAAAAATTATGGATACATTAGCAACGTATCAGGTATTCAAGCACCCAATTGGGACAAACCATTCGAAATTATGTGTGATGCTAGTGATTATGCTATTGGGGCTATTTTAGGACAAAGAGAAGGCCCTAACCTTAATGTTATTCAATATGCCAGTCGAGTCTTTAAATATGATCAAAGGCACTATGCAACAACTGATAAAGAATTTGGTGTCGTTGTTTTTTCTTGCAGTAAGTTTAGACACTATATCATCAACTCAAAAGTAATAGTTCATACTGATCATCAATCTCTAAGACATCTTCTAGATAAAAAGGATGCTAAACCCCATCTAATCAAATGGGTCTTGTTACTTCAGGAGTACGATTTACAAATAGTAGATAAGAGGGGAAAGGATAACCCTGTGGCCGACCATTTGTCACAAATGGAAGGAATCATGGAAGATCCTATTCCTATGAACGAATCTATGCCAGGTGTATATCTTGCAGTTGTAGAAACTCATGATCCCTAGTTTGCAGATTATGCTAATTTCCTTGTAGGTAAGTTTCTACCAAAATGAATGGATTACAATCAAAGGAAGAAATTCTTCAGTGATTTAAAACATTACTTTTGGGATGATCCGTACTTATATAGACATGGTCTAGACGGGTTAATCTAGAAATGTGTGCCCGAGCATGAGATTAAAGACATCCTTAAAGCCTATCACGATAGTCCCTACAGTGCGCATCATGCTGGTAATCACACCGTAGCCAAAGTTTTACAGTCAGGCTTCTACTGGCCTACCTTAGTCAAAGATTCTCATGAATATGTTAAACATTGTGATGCCTATCAATGTATAAGTAATATAGGAAAAATACAAGAGATGAATATAAAATATAACTTAGTCATAGAGCCATTCGATGTATGGGGAATGGATTTTATGGGACCATTTGTTCCCTTTAACGGTTATACCCATATTCTTGTTATTTTTTATTATGTTACTAAATGGGTTGAAGCTATACCTACAGCTCATGTAGATGCAGCCACTTCTATCAAGATGGTCAAGGACATCATCTTCCCTAGGTTTGGAGTACCTCGATTTTTGATTACTGATGGTGGAACTCATTTTATGAAAGGAACTTTTCATAAGATATTTCAAAAATATGGAGTAGACCACTAGGTAGCTTCGCCTTACCATCCTCAAACCAGTGGGCAAGTGGAATTATCAAACAGAGAAATCAAGACCATACTCCAGAAAATAGTGAACAGATCAAGAAAAGACTAGTCTCTAAAGCTTAATGATGCACTGTGGGCGTATCGCACAGCATTCAAGAACTATATGGGAATGATAACATACAAAATGGTTTATAGTAAAAATTGTCATCTTCCACTAGAACTCGAGCATAAGGCTCGGTGGGCTATCAAAACTATGAATTTTGACTTTAAAACTATAGGTAAAAAACGACTCGTAGACATTCATGCTTTAGATGAACTAAGGAATGAGGCTTATGAAAATGCTAGAATATTTAAATAAAAAGTTAAGAAATGGCATGACCGAAAGTTAGAAGGCAAGGAATTTAAAACCGGAGATAAAGTTTTACTTTACAACTCTAGGCTTAAGATTTTTGCAAGAAAGTTGTAATCTAGGTGGGAAGGAGCATACGATGTTGAAGAAGCATATCCATCGGGAGCGATGAGATTGAAAAATACTACACCCACTTCTTCATCCTGGATTGTTAATGGGCAGCGACTGAAGCATTATAGAGTTGGCGAAGTAAACATTGTGGAATTGATCTCTGTGATCCCAGCTGAAGAACACAACAAGCGAAGGCTAGGTAACAAAGTATAAATACTTAAGTTATGTTTCTTTGAAGCCTTTTTGGATGATTCCATTTTTCGTTCTGAACTCGTCTGGTTTTTCTAGTCATTCTGAATGGTTTTTTGACCAGGTACGGGCAGACTGTACGGTCAGACATGCCCGTACCACTAGTCGTTAACCATTCGGAGTATCGGCTCTGATTTTTTAATACGGTATTGGACGATATGGGTTGATCCACCCGTACCGGTGGTCATCACCAGTATTGTTTCCTTCACGACAAATTTATTCTTGTGTCATTAAAAAAATTGAAGTCGGCAAGTAGTCCGTACGGGAGCGCAGTACGGGCGGAGCTCGCCCGTACCATAGCTCGCGACCGACTCTGGTCCCTTGGAACTTCCGATTTTTCTTTCCAATCTGCACTTTTTCCTCTTCCTTGCTCTTCTTCGTCCAATTTCAGATCTAGAACTTTACCATGTCTTCTATAATGAAACCTCAGATCTCACTTGGTTAAGAAGGAGCACGCCGCGGAAGGACGAGTCAAGAAGGAGGGATCCGAAGGGGATACTTTATCTTCCTGAAACTGTGAGCTTCCAAGTGTGGTTCCACTCCCCAATTGGGAAGATATGTTTCCACATAAATTGGAGATGCTCAGGCACGTGGAGCACGTAAGGAACAAAGAAGAATCTCCGCTCAACCCCTACAGGTATAACCTTCATGGATCTTCTCTTAAATCACCTCCGGAAACCTCTTCCAAGAAAAGAGGAGACCGAGATGAGATTCGAGAGAAGATAAAGAACCTTGAAAAGATTTCTAAGGCTTGTGTTGAGACCATTGGTGAAGGGGTTGACTCTTACTGGATGATGGGCAGAGACCTCGAAAAGAAGGTCGATGACATTGATGGTAGGGTACAACTCCTCACTAAGATCATTATGCAGATGGAAGATGATAGAAGAACTTTAAGTAAAGTAATCGAGGAATTACACGTTGGCATCATAGCGATGTTTGCGCAATTCGCGTGTATTGCTCAAGCCTACAACCTCAAGACAGATGAAGAAGAGGAAGATGACGACTTCTTTACTCTCAAAAAGGAGTAAGTAATCGCAAGGGATTATTTGATCCACCTGGCTTGACACCAAGCTTGGGAGGATCTATGAGAACCATGTAATCTATCTTACGGTTTTTAGCATATTTACTTTTCCTGCACGCATGGTTAGGTTTAAATTTCCAATTTTTCATTAGTTGCATCAACTTCGAGTTCCCTTTGTTCAAGAGAAGAATTATATCCGTTGAGTTATGAGACTTTATGACAATTGAACTGGATTCATGATTATTATATTAGATGATTGAACTAGGTTGAGTGTTATGATACTTGTATAGCTGTCATAATTTTAGGGACTTCCACACCTTTAGAAGTATTGATTAAGTTATGAGAAGAAGAATTCTAGCAACATATTATGATTAAGAGTTTTCAAAATCCATTGAAGTAGTGAGCATGATCAAATAGCCTGCTGAAAACAAAAGGAGAAAAAGAGAGCAAGGAAAAATATAGACATACAAGTATAGAAAAAGAAAAAGAAAGCAGTTATCAAAAGAATCAAGCATATAAAAGAGAGGAAGAAGAAAAAGAAAATGATCATGAATCTTCACTATTAAACTTAGAGCTATAAATCTCTAAACTCCGTGATTACATGATATGTTGAATCACTAGTAGCTTTTATAATTTCATTAATACTAGAAAAAGGGTGTGGAAGCCTCTAAGTTATGTAATGTGTAAGGGTATGGTAATACCCCCGATGTATCTTTACATCTGATGTTATATTCTTGTTTCAATTTTTGCCTCATTTATTGTAACGTCTCGTGTCTCATGAACATGATGATTTTGTCTATAAGCCACCATCTTGCTTGGGGACGAGCAAGAACCTAGCTTGGGGGAGTTGATGCGTCCAAAATTAAAGCATTTTTACCTCTTGTTTTTGTAGAAATAGAGTAGGGATTTTTTTATTTTACTGCGCCTACGCGCGCTATTTCGTTATTGTTTCAACAGGAACCCAAATCATAGAGTCATAGATAAACATATCAATTTGAGCTATCATATTGTGTAATTATATGATATTTCTATGTGATAAAAGCCATTTTATGAATTTACCTTCGCACCTGGAAGAATAACAAACAAGGAGGAGGCATCAACACTGATAACGACCACTGATACCACTTGTAATAAAGATGATCTATTCTTGTGTCCATATGACTTGCTTGTCTATGATATAATTATGACTTGTGTTTGATTTCTCTCTTTAGATGATATGTGAACTTGACCATGTATCATTTTCCTTTGGGACTAAAGGGAGGAAGAAACCCTTTGGACGTGTTGTGGAAGCGTACCTAGAGTGCCCTGTGACAGATTAGCGCTGGCTCGTAACCCACACGGTCAAAGGGGGATTAAGAGGGACTCCCTAAGATAATTAAGATATCCATGGGGAAACCCTTAATTGCGGTAGCCTATATGGGTGATTGCTCTCAGGCATTGCAGTGGTTATTTAGAGGTAACCTCACACTTGGCTCAACAAAGTGGTTTCCTACGAGCCTTGTCATGAACATCTTATTATGGGGCTCTCTCCACACATATCATGACATAAGAATTATGTTATGTTGATTACATATAATAAAGTACTATGCCAGTGGTGTATCCTACATCCCCGAGAACGTTTTAGCCCTATTGAGTTCAACCATGCTTCCATACAATCTTGTTACTTGTTTTCTTTTACTTGTTTTAATTACTTTTCTACAAACAACCATGAACAATTCAAACACCCTTTACTTGAGATCAAAGACAACTTACAAGTATTCTTTGGTAGATAGTAACAAGGGGCATAAAGGCTTAACCAATAGCTCTCTGTGGGTTCAATATCTTTACTTCGAAACTAGCTACAATTGATCTGTGCACTTGCAATCATCAATGGTCTCACGGTCTAAGAAATAGGACACTAGGTCTTTTCTTTCTATTCATCATAACTTAAACTTCGTGATATGATCGGGTCACGATGCTTTAGATCGGGTATAGTACATCACCTCATTCTCGTAATGAGGTGTCTCCATTGTCAACTGACATAAATGCCACATGATCAGGAAACCTTGATCATATGTTGACCAATGAACCATTAACTGGAGTTTCATTGGAAACTACTGGTTGTTTGTATGTCACACGTGTATTGGTGTTTCCTATCAATACAGTTATAGCATGACATAAAACATTAATCATAAACCTTATGAAATATGATAATAATCCATATTATTGTTTCTCTCTAGGGCATATTTCCAACAATTGAGATACAACGAACAAGTTGTCATTTGTATGTCTCGATTAATGTAATCCTTAGACCTAAGGTTGTCGCACAATCCGAGTTGAGGATCACCGACTTAGGTTCTATCAAACACTATTTCGTCACAGGGCAGTTATAAAGGCAGAGTTCGGGTCGACTGAATCAAGCTGCATGATGTGGATAACCAACATGGTATTTTGCCCCTCCAACTGGAGAGATATTCTTTGGGCCCTCTCGAACGCTATGATTTGGAAAGCATGGCCATGCACAACTCGGTTAAGTGTTAACTGAGGCGATCGACTAAGAGTTAGTCGGATGAATCACTTATCTCGGATCGAGAAGAGAGTCGGGCTATTTAAGGGATGATGATTATTCGCCTATAGTTCGACAAGGTATATCATGAGGAAAAAGGGACTTGAACGTAAGTCACATTGGAAAGGCATATCTTCATGACTCTTTGGTACTTGGGAGTCGACATGTTCTACTAGGATCCGCTATCGATTGATCGATTGAGAGTCGGACTGTAATCATGTCCAAGTTGCCATGAGCCTGCATGGTCACACACTTAAGAGCAGGAGCAAGTCATTTGGGTTGGACCCAAACCGGATATGGACTGAGTCAGTGAGTCGGACTCATAGTGACTAATATGGGCTTTAGTGAATGGGCCACAAGTGAGTGGAGCCCACTTTCACTCCCTATATATATTGGGGCACAGATACCTAGAGAGGTGCTGCGATTAGGTCATTCCATATGTTGGAAACCCTAGATCCACTTCAGTCCTACCACTGTACTGGACCTAGCAGGGCACCGCCGGTGCTCTTCCTCATACGTGTGGACACCAGCAGAGGTGATGTAGGATCGACACTTCGACGATCATATATTGGACCGAGATCGTGAGGACTGCACTGCATCAATTGACGCACTTCATCAGTAATCCGCAACTATGTGTCTAGTGGTAATTCTCGTGGCTTATCACCTCAGCTATATGTTGGGTTAACCGCGTAGGGAAAAAAGTTGTTTTTATCTCTACGTGGCCAACCAGTGGTATCAAAGTGATAGCTTCTGGTTTTAGGCTCGAGATCGCGCATATGTGATATGCGGTTGGCTATAGATTAGATCTATTTGTTGTTTCGGTGGTCGATCTATGAGATAGATCGGTTCTGTACAAGGTTGATTGGATCAACTGTACTTGGGGAACGGATGATCGAATTTCCGTGATCATACTACTGCGGTCGTGGAACGACATACCCCTACCAGTCGGTTTCCACCATCGGGGTAGATTATGACACGTAAATCCAGAAGCAATGATTGAAGATCAAAAGAGTTTGATCGAATAGGAACAATGATCAGAATCCATATCCGGAATGTAAATGAGATTTGTGTTTTCAGAAAAATCGTCGGGCGCTGCCCGCACACACGAGGGGTGCTGCCCCTTTGATGCCCGCCTGCTATCTAGCTAGCAGGACCGCCGGCTTCCCCCTATCGTAGCACCTTAGATGTCGTTGCAAATTTCACAACACCGGTAGATATCGTATCTATGCATAACTTTTTTTTGCAGGAAGTTGTGAATGGTATGGCTTATATGCATGTGATGTGTGTAATTCATACGTGATTTGCGAATCACGGTTTTGTCAGTCGGCTGGATCCTAGGTGCTATCATGTTATTGTATAACGACATGCGTGTATCTATATAATTTACTTTACTAGCTAGTGTAGCTGCTTGAAGAACCCGGATGGCATGCAAGTCGATGTACAAGTTGACGACATGGAGTAAGATGGCAAGTGACAAGAGTTGGAACGAGTCGACTTACAGGCTTCGTGGAGATGGAGATCGCCATGAAGAGAGCCATACCATTTCATATTAAAATTGCTTTATTTTATGTTATTGATATGTCTCTCATTTTACCTTTGTTAGATAGTCGGTAAAATTTAATCCCTCAAACAAGGTTTAGTCGGTTTTCCCGCCAGTGTTTGCACCATCATAGGTTGGACATTCTTGGTAGAGGGCTCATAAAATTGAGGTGCTGCCAATTCTTTCCGATTAGGTGGGATCGAGTCAGACTCTTACTCGGAAGCACTCGGTGAGCTAGATAGGTCTATCACAACGGTTGTGGGACTCAGGGAAGAGTCGGACGGGAGCCGGGGCATGTGATGCCACCCGACCAAAAGGAGTCATATGATATACGATTGACAAGGAGTTTGATGGCTCGGTGTTGATGTAGAGCTTCTTGGGGAACCCCAAGAGGAAGGTATCATGAGCACAGTAGCAAGTTTCCCTCAGTTATGAAACCAAGGTTTAATCAAACCAGTAGGAGCAAGGAAACACCCCATAGGTGTTGCTAGTTGAGCTTTGGCAGGGCGCACTACCGGTGCTAGTAGCAACATGGAGACCTACACAACACAACCACAGAACTCTGTCCCCAACTTGCGATGAGGTTGTTAATCTCACCGGTTTTGCTGAAAACAAAGGATTAAACGTATCGAATGGAAGGAAGTAATAGTTTGCAGAAAGTAAACAGAAAGCAGTAAACAGTTTGTAGATTGTATGTAAAAGAAAGGCATAGCATATCTCACTATTTAAATAAAACACTACAATGATCACAAATGGATGGATTTAGGCATAGCATATCTCACTAATCCCCTACATCTCACACACCTATGGGGATTTACTCAGATATGAGAGGAAGACAAATCAAAGGCATAATTGTATTGCAAGTAAAAATCATCTCAAAGTTATTGTAGCAAACCATAATAGCGATTAAAGATCAAATCAAATACAAACCAAAGGTAGATCAAAGTATCAAACCCTAATCTTACAAGTGCCAATCTGTCTCTCTCTAAGTACTGATGGAATGATGGTGGATTCTGTGGTTTAGAGGTTGGGGATCATCGAGGAACGAGGCGAAGTTCTTCTCCTCTTCTAGATTTGATCTTCCCTCTATATGGCTTACGGCGGTTGTATCTTATGTTCTATGGTTCTTCTCGTCTCTCTCTCTCTCTCTTCACGAAAGTTGCTTGTATTGATATAAAGAAAGCGTCGACGTGTAGTATGGGCGGGCGGTACAGGCGCGCTCCAACCGTACTAGTGGTCGTTATGCATACATGACGCCTCCAATGAAAGGGGCCCCAATTGGGGATTGACTTCTTTTCGTGCATTTAGCCCATAAATGCTATTGGACTTCCAATAAATGTTCATTACCTGAAAATTATCACAAGAAACCAAGGATTCGTTAATTGTGATGTTAACATTAGTAGAAAAGGGTTATATTGGGTGAAATCCGGCAATAAACAAGAGGAAAAACAATAGTTAAAAGTGATGAAATTTGGAGCTATCATGAACCCAGTTCTGATCAAAGCTCAGACGGATTCGGCCGCCTACCACGTGGAGGAGCCCGTGGAGGCGGCGCCGGAGTTCTCCGCACAGCCGGCTTCGGGATCCAATGGCGTGGGTGTTGAGGCCCAAGCGGTGGAGACGGAGGTGGCATGGGTTGCTGTTGGCAGTGACAATGACCTCTAGGTGATCGACTGGCGGCCAGCCCGGGTTGCGCTGACACCAGACAATGTCTTGGCATAGCTCTTCGAGTCGGCGCATGTCGCCCTTGGCCAGGCCTGGCACTTGGTGGAGGTGATGTAGCAGGTACTTGGCCAGGCCAAGGCACTGGGTGCTTCGCTGGTGGTAAATATTATGTCTTCGTTGTTTCTCCTTAGCCGGTTTCCCCATTCTCTTTTTTACTCCCTCTTTCCTGCAGAAAGCTTTCGCCGAGGCTGCAGGAGCACGTAGGACCTGGGGCGTAATATTGTTTGCTCTGCCATGTCCTCCCGATTGCACGAATTTTCGTGTTTTTTGTTGACCATTAGGTACCCTCCTGCAGCTCTAATAGCGGATACGGACCGCGAGGTGGAGCAGCTGAAGGTGGAGGTTCTCTAGATGGAGGAGCCCAACAAGGCTCATCAGGCTCAGATTGGCAAGCTGGTGGAGCACCAAAAGAAAATGGAGGTCAAAGCTGGTTAGGCCAAGAAGACCGCTGATATCTGCGCCGAATCTCTCAAGCAGCTTGAGGGCCTGTACAAAAAACAGGAGGAGGGCCTGTACAAAAAACAGGAGGAGGCCCTGAAGGATGCTAGGGCTTGGGAGAAGGCTGCGCTGGTAGAGTTGGGTCAGTTTGCCGAGATCGTCGTCAGTGAGTTACTCTTCATCTGCCAAACTTGTTCTCCGTTTGCTATAGCCGGTTTTTGGCAGTTGCTGTTTGGTCGGGTGCAACTCAATATCCCGAGGTGACTGATCAAGCTCTTGCCCGCATGCCTGAGACGGATGTTGGGCATGACTTCCATCCGGAGGAGCTGGTGGTGGTGGTAAGTGAGGAGGCCAACCGACTGCACCAGGCTGCTCTGGACGTCTTTGCCTATGTCTATCCTGACACCGCGCCACCTCCTTCAATGTATGCTTTGGCCATCAAGCTTGGCTCTGCTCCTGATCTCATGGACGCGGTGTCGTAGTGGGCGGCGCGCGGCGGCGCGGTGATGGTACTTGCGCTACTGAAGTCTTGGTATCCTGACGTGGATCTTCGGAGCCTTTTCCAAGGGTTCCGGCAGGGGACCAGTTACGACTAGCTTCGCGCCGAGGTTCTTGACATCTGCTCCTGTGGTGTCAAGATCGAGAGCTTTGTCCATCTGGACCGGGACTTCAACGACCCGGTTGGCATGGAGCCGTTCTCCTACGACCCGCTTCCGGCTCCAGCGTAGACTGATGCCCCGGCCGCGCCAATCTTCGACCTAGCCGATATCGCCTCCAGAAGCCAAGCTCGACGGATGCGTCTGACCTCTCTGTCGAACCCCAAGCATGATCCCTGGGATGCTAGGAGTATTTTTATTGGTTGAAAACTTGTCCTTATGTTCGTGCGTGCAAACAATTTGTTCTTGTGTTATGTAGAACTTTGATGGGAGCTTCGTCTCCCTGTATGACATTTGTCTTGTGCTCTTTTGTTTGCACTTTCTGATTTCTTGGCTTGCGTTTGTTGCCATGCTTGTTTCTGTGTGGGGCGCGCTAGCGCACCCACAGGGTGTAGTCCTCGAGGTTCAGGCTAGCTGGAGGATCTAGCCGGGTTGAAGCTCCTTTGTGCCTTCTGCCGCCTGGGGGTGATTAGTACCCGACCTTGGTACTTGGCTTGGATTTTGACTCATGCAAAAATGGAACACAAGTAATGGCTTCCGCGTTAGATATGCATAAGAGAAATATAGTTTATAGTTCAGACGTTGGGGTTGGAAACTTTGCTGTTTTGCACTAGGCCAACAACTTGGTCCTTTTCTCAATGAGCATTTGATGTTTAAGATGTGTCCTTGCCGGCCACGAGCCGGGTTACGGTCTATAGCCGGAATTGAAGGGGTAGCTAGTGAGCGTACTGCACGATACTTCAGATTTCTGTTATCAGCGTAGAGCGAGCAGCACAATCGGAACGTCCAGACATTTTTGTTTTCCTTATGACTTTTCGTGTAGGGGTCTTCGAGTTTTCTGATCTTGCCGGATCTACCAGCTGACTTGCGGTCTGCAGCTGGAATCAAAGAGGAAATTCTTAGAGCCACATACATTACTTCATCGTATGGAATGCGTGGCTATCTGGGCCATCCAGTGAGTCCCCGCTAGAGATTGCCGGATTCGGGGTTAAAAAATAATGTAGCCAGAAAATACTAAATGGTGCAGCAAGAAATGCCAAATGATCATGGAGTCCCCAAGACTGTGTCGAGGATCCTCAACTTGTTCATTGCATAAAAGTAAGATACATACACTTCTTGTTTAAGTGTAAAATGAGCAAAGCGGGTTCGCATTCCATGGGCGCTCAGTTTCTTCAACGGAGCGGTCCATCTTGTTCTTTGCCGGCTGGCGGGCATTGATGGGGTAGAATGAGTTGTTTTGCAATGCTCAGATGATGATGAATGGCCCCTCCCAAGGCGGAGACATCTCGTGCATCCCCTTGGTGTCTTGTACCAGCCGCAGCATGAAGTCGCCCTCTCGGAACGAGACGTTGCGAATCCAGCTAGCGTGGTAATGGTGCAGGTTCTGCTGGTAGATGGCGGATCTGGACAAGGCCAGCTCACCTGCCTCTTTGAGGAGGTCGAAGTTTTCCTCGCGTGCTTCTTTGGCCTGGTGCTCTGTGTATAACAGCTTGTAGGGTGCGTGAACTCAATGTCAGTTGGCAGGACCGCCTCCGCTCCATAGACGAGGAAGAATGGCGTGTAGCCGGTGGAGCGTTTTGGCGTGGTGCGCAAACTCCACAGCACAGCCAGTAGCTCTTCTATCCAGCATCCGGGGGATCTCATCAGTGGCTCGATCAACTGAGGTTTGATTCCGGCTAGGACCAGGCCGTTTCCTCGCTCGCACTGCCCATTGGACTGGGGGTGAGCGACAGAAGCGAGGTCCAGGCGGATGCCCTTTTCTCCACAGAAGCGTGCGAAGGCCCCTTTGGCGAAGTTCGTGCCATTGTCGGTGATGATGTTGTTGGGGTAGCCAAACCGCGTGTTGATGTCTGTGAAGAACTTGATCATTGTTGGTCTGTCCAGCTTCTTGATTGTCTTTGCCTCAATCCACTTGGTGAATTTATCCACCGCCACCAGCAAGTGTGTCATGTCGGATCACACTATTTTGAAGGGCCCGATGATACGTGATGGCAACACTCGCCTTGGTGGATGTCCACCAGCAGCCGGAATCCTTCCTCTTGGCCGACGCGACACTGGTAGATTCCTCCAATGTTACGTTTGTACAACTCATTGTTGATGATGGTGTACGTGCTTGCTCTACGCTTTACTTGCCTTGCCTCAACCTCTTCGTCGGGTAGCTCCCCTTTGGTCAGGAAGTTCATGAACTACTTGGCCCATGGAGGGGTTTCCCGGATGGCGTACACAGTCTCCATGATCAGCTTGATTCCCTCGTGCGCGGCCGGCTCGAGTTCGTCGGGTGGCCTACCGGGTGGAAGAGTGGAGTCGGCAGTCCCCGGGCTGCTAGAGCCGGTTGGGAGCTTCACGGCCTTTGACCCGGCAGTCCCTAGGATTCGCGCGGCAGTCCCTAGGTTTGGCGCGGTAGTCCCCGGGTCCTTTGCGACAACTTCTGGTCGCTTAGAGCCGGCAGTCCACGGGTCTGCGTCTAGTATGATGGAGTCGGATTCCGGAGATGGCGTGATGGACGGCTTGCGCAGGTGCTTGAGGGAGACTCCAGATGGAATTGCTTGCCTTGTTGATACGACACGGGCGAGCGTGTATGCGGCCTTGTTGTTGGCTCAGGGAACATGGTGGAATTCACATCCTTCGAAGCAGGCACACAGCTGTTGCACGAAGAAGCGGTATAGGGCCATGTTTGCATCCTTAGCATCCCAATCACCCAATAATTGTTGTACCACCAGGTCCGAATCACCAAAGCATAGGATGCGCCAGATGCTGAACTCTTTTTCCATTTTGAGGCCATGGACTAGCGCTTCGTACTCGGCGATGTTGTTGGATGCACGGAAGTGGATCTGTAGCATGTACTCCAGCCGGTCTCCTTTTGGAGAGGTGATGAAAACTCCGTCTTCGAGCCCCCCATACATCTTGGAGCCGTCGAAGTGCAGCTTCCAGTGTGTTGAGTCCGGAACCAGCAGTAGGTACTGCGTCTCTGCCTAGTCCACCAAGAAATCCGCTAGCGCTTGAGACTTGATCGCCATTCTTGGCTCGTACTGGATGCTGTGGGCGGCGAGTTCTATTTCCCATTTCGCCACCCAGCCTATGGCATTCTTGTTGCCAATGATCTCCATCAGTGGTGCTAGCGCCACCACCCGGATGGGGTGCTCTTGGAAGTAGTGCTTCAGTTTCTTGGCAGCAATGTGCATGCCATACACTAGCTTCTGGTAGTGAGGGTAGTTCTTCTTTGATAGCGAGAGTACCTTACTTAGATAGTACACCGGGCGCTGCACCGGCTGCACCTTTCCTTCTTCCGGCCTCTCAACCATGAGTACGACACTAACGACCTAGTTGGTAGTTGCAATGTACATCAGCATTGGATCCTTTGTAGCGGGGTCTGCCAGTATTGGTGGGGAGGAGAGCATGCGCTTGAGGTCGCGGAAGTGATGGGGATATGCCAAAGGGGGTATGCCCAGCAGGACGTTCCGATTGGGCCGAAGGGCCTGTGAGTGTGCCTGAAGGATGGCGACTAGACTACGACTGAAGGAGAAGCCTGTGGACTAGAAGCTGAAGTCCCAGAAGCATACCTGAAGCCCAGTCGGATTAGGTCAAAAAGCCTCCGAGTCCATATCTGGCTCGGTTGTAACTTGTAAACCCTAGCGAGGTGACTCCTATATAAACCTCCCTAGGGTATCCTAAGGACTCACGTTCCATCATACACCCCCTCAAGCGACTCGCTGCTTAGACGCCGAGCTCGCCACCCCTGTAACTCGCTCTCTAATAATCTAATATAGTAGGAGTAGGTCTTTACCCTCCGGGGGGCCGAACCTGGGTAAACCCATGTGCATCCGCCCCCATCTCGCATCGCAGATGGCCGCCAACTCTTCCTCACGTTACAATCAATCACTACCAGTGGCAGCGACTGCCGTGGCCATTTCCACGACAGTGGCGCCCACCCTGGGGCATAGCGGGACTGGCCTGAGTTCTGTGGCGAGACCCTACTCGCCAATCGATCGGCCGCTCGCCACCGGTCACAGGATCGCCATCGGCGGGATCTTACAGATCCTGCCCAGCAGCTACATCCGGCGTCACGCCCGGTCACTCACGGCGCGGTGATGCCGGTCGGCTCCATCAACCTCTTCGTCGGCTTCACCGGCGCGGTCGACCCAGCTGCAACGGTGATCGTCGGCGGGTCGCCGCCGCACCGCGATCTGCTCTCGGAGGAGCAAGTACGCTCCATCAGGAGCCTCGTCACCGAGTACGACTCGGCTGCCAGCGACGCGGCCAAGACCAACGCCGCCACCAACGACGAGGCCCTAAACGACGATGCCGATTCCGCGACCCCTGCCTCGGTCGACGGATCTATCACCACCGCGTCACGAGAGGACTCCATCACGCGAGTCTCCAACCCGGAGGATTTCGAGGACCCCTCCATCCTCGGGATCTTCGATTCCGACTCCGGCTCGAAATCGCCCGAAGACTTCCGCGCCAGATCCAATCGCTTCAACGCGATCTACATGGCGGGCAGCACGGCCGCCTCGCCAGATCCGTTCGCCACGCCGATCCCGCCGACCGCGACGACCAGAGAGGTGGAGGAAGCCCGCTTGCGGCTCGCGGAGGCGCAACGCAATGAACTCGCCGAGTGTGAGAAATACCGCCTCGAGCGGGAAACAGCGCATGAGCTATTTCTCTATCACCAGCGCCACATCAGGACCCGCCTGAACTCCAACGTCCAGGGCCGTGTCCTGAACTTCAACGACGAAAGCGACCCCGCACGCGCCGCCGAGCGTGAATACTGCGAGAACACGCTGCCAGGCGGAAGCAACCCCGCGAGACCACCACCCGACGCACTGGCGACCGTAGCCCCTCCACCACCCATTGGCCGCATGCCCCCGCCAGACCAACCGCAGATCATCATCTTGCCTCAAGCCCACGACGCCAACGGACTACCACTATACTCCACCCCGATGGACAACGTCATCGCGGCCGACGCCGCGGTCGTCAACCTCGACGTCCAAGGCGACGGCGCGCTACAGATCCAGTACGCCAAGGCTCTACTCATCAGGGCCGTCGAGCAACAAGCTGCGGGAGTCAACCCGCGAGGACAGATGTACTCCCGCTCCTCAGCAAGCAGGGCGGCATCAAGCGGCCACCCCATTGTCGCCAACGCATTGACTTGCCTACCACCGCAGCCCCTGGCGAACCAATCACGGGCCGCCAACCCCGCGATGTCCACCAACGAGCCGCGACCGGCGAATAACACGGTCACTACCAACGGGCAGCCCCTTGATGCCCGAACGAACATCATCAACAACCAGGTGTGGCGGGCGCGCCAGCCCAATGACTTGAGGCACACCCTGACCAACCGCGGCGACCCGGAACCAAGAGGCTCGCTTAGTCGAGTCGGGCCGCAATGCTTCGGGCCCATGATTCGTGGGGAAAAATACCCTGCCAACTTCAAGGCTCCGAAGGAGATCGAAAAGTACGACCGAACGTACGATCCCACTGTCTGGCTGGACACATACCTCATGGCAATGGGAATCGTAGGCCACACCGACCTTCTCGCCGCTCGCTACCTCCCCCTGATGATGGAAGGTGCGAGCCGGCAATGGATCAACACCCCCCCGCCGACAGCATCGATTCCTGCGAAGAAATGCGGGACGCCTTCATCAGGCACTTCGAGGGCTCCTACACCCACGCCACCACCATAGAAGATCTGGAGCGATGCATCCAGGGACAACGCGAGTCGACTCACCGTTGGATCCAAAGATGGCAAGAACTCTGGATCAACGCCTCCGGCATCCACCCAGACACGGCGATACATTGCTTCAAGAACGCGTGCCGGTATGAACCCCTGGTCGCTAAGATCAAGAGGGTCTATCGGACGCTCGACAACGTCCCCGACCTCCTCGATATCGCCAAGCGCTACGCGGAGGAGGACCCCAACCAAGACTCTGATGACGAGTCGGGAGGACGGCGCCGAACCAGCATCCACGACAGCGGGCGCCTACGCGACATGCGCTACAGCAACACCCGCATCACCGGCAAGCGCCGCACGGACGGGCAAGTCGACTTCGTCGCCAACGCCGGCTACGGCCAGCATGACCCCAAGAGCTACCGCCGCAACGGAGGAAATTACCGCGACAACGGAAACTACCCCTCCAACAATACAGCAAGGCTGAAATTCGACCCCGCTGCCCTGCTCAATCAGCCCTACATCTACCATAGCAGGGAGGGAAAACACGCAACCCACACCACCGCTCATTGCCACTCTCTCAAAGAGATTGAGAAGGCGAGATGAGCAAGGAAGGACCCCAATAACAACCCACCTCGGGACAACAGGAACGGCGGTAGCTTACGGATCCATATAGTAGCTAGATGGCTGGTTCTCCTCCTTTGTGCTTTCATGTCTAGATCTTGTGAGCTCCATTCATGATCAAGATCATCTATTTGTAATTCTGCATGTTGTGTTTGCGGGGATCCGATGGATATTGAGATGCTATTTCAGATTGATTATTGATTATATCATGTCTTTGTTATTTGTGATCTTGCAAGCTTTCCGTTGTTAGTAGCTATCTTGGCCAAGTAGATGCTAGCAACTCCAAGAGTTAGTATTTATGCTCGATAGTGGGTTCATGCCTCTGGTCATCTGGGGAAGTGACAGAAATCTCTAAGGTACTAGATGTGTTGTTGCTACTAGGGAGAAAACAACAATCCTTTGTTCATAGAACAATCTTATTGTTTACTTTACACGCAGTTCGTAAAGCAATAATTTGTTGCTTGTAACTTAATACTGGAGGGGGTTCAGATGATAACCTGAAGGTGGATTATTAGTCATAGATGCAGTTGGATGGCGGTCTATGTATAATGTTGTAATACCCAATCAAGTCTCAAAGGAGTCAAGATGATTAGTATATGCATGTATTGCTTTCTCGATGTTTGTCAATTGCCCCGCTGTAATTTGTTCACCCAGCATGTTATCTATCTTAAGGAGAGCCACCTCTAGTGAACTATGGATGCCGGTCCTTGTGTTTTACATACAATCTACAAACTGTTTACTTCTTTGTGTTTACTTTCTGCAAACTTTTACTTCTTTCCATTCGATACGTTTAATCCTTTGTTTTCCGCAAAACACGGTGAGATTGACAACCTCATCGCAAGTGGGGGACAAAGTTCTGTGGTTTTGTTGTGCAGGTCTCCACGTTGCTACTAGCACCGGTAGTGCGCCCTGCCAAAGCTCAGCTAGTAACACCTTTGGGGTGTTTCCTTGCTCCTACTGGTTCGATTAAACCTTTGTTTCATAACTGAGGGAAACTTGTTGCTGTGCTCATCATACCTTCCTCTTGGGGTTCCCAACGAGCTCTACATCAACCACGCACCAGCACTTTTCTGGGCGCCTTGCATTGAGCCATCAAGATGCTGCTGCCCATCTAAATAACTTTGTTGAACTTTGTGAGATGCAAAAGCATAGGGATATAGATGGTGATATTATTAAGCTGAAATTGTTTCATTTCTCTTTGAGAGGAAAAGCTAAAGAATGGTTGAATTCCTTAACTAGGAATAGTATTGATTCTTGGACCAAATGCAAAGATACTTTCATTGGAAAATACTATCCTCCTGCTAAGATTATATCTATGAGAAGTGAAGTAATGAAGTTTAAACAATCTGATAATGAACATGTTGCTCAAGCTTGGGAAAGAATGAAATCTTTGGTAAAGAATTGTCCCACTCATGGACTGACTGCTTGGATGATCATCCAAACCATTTATGCAGGATTGAACTACTCTTCAAGGAACCTATTGGATTCTGCTACTAGAAGTACCTTTATGACCATTACTTTGGGTGCTGCAACAAAGCTTCTGGATAATATGATGGTTAACTACTCTGAATGGCATACTGAAAGAGCTCCACAAGGTAAGAAGGTAAATTCTGTTGAGGAAACCTCCTCCTTGAGTGATAAAATTGATATTATTATGTGTATGATTGTTAATGGGAAAGCCCATATTGATCCAAATAATGTTCCTTTAGCCTCTTTGGTTGCTCAAGAAGAGCAAGTTGATGTGAACTTCATAAGAAATAACAATTTTGGCAACAATGCTTATGGTAATAACAATAATAGGCCTTACCCTCCTAGTAATACTTATGGTTATAATGGAAAACCTGGGTTACCTAGTGAAGGAAGAATTTTAGAAGTTGAAAGAGCCACTAAGAATTTCATGCAAATGCAGTATGAGCAAAATCAACTATTCACTAAGACTATGGAGGAACAATCTACCATTTTGAAGAACATTAGCCATCAACTTGAGAGTCTAAATAGGGAAATTCCTAGTTTACAATTGAAACTTTCTAATGTCGAAAGGAATATATCATCTATGGCTGAAGCTCAATCTTCTTTTAATAAAATGGCCGCTAAACCTGAAACTAATGATAATCCCTTTGCAGCTACTAATGCCATACAAGTAAGAATTGATGAAAATGTTAGACAATTAGTTGAATTACATGCTAAGTGGGAAAGAGAAGATGAAATTGCTAGAAACATTAGTGTTTCTACTATCACCACCACTAGTGTTGAGGCTAGTAATAGTTCTACTACTAATAATTTTGATTTTGATCTTGATGGTTGCAATATCTCTGAAGTTATTAAGTTCCTACAAAAGCTTGCTAAAAGTCCTAATGCTAGTGCTATGAACATGGCCTTTACAAAACACATACTGATGCTCTCATAAAGATTAAAGAAGAAAATATGAAACATAAAGCTTCTATTCCTATAAAACAAGAAGATGGTTGGGAACCCATCATTAATATGAAAGTGAATGACTTTTATTTCAAAGCTTTATGTGATATTGATAGTAGTGTTTCTATTATGCCTAGAAGGATTTATGATATGCTTGATTTGAATCCACTTGAAGATTGTTATTTGAATGTCCCACTTGATGATAATGCTAAAAATAAACTCATGGGGAGTCTTAATGATGTTCTTATTATGGTTAACAATGCCTATGTCCCCGTTGATTTCTATGTTTTGGATGTTGAATACAATGCTTTTGTCCTATTACTTTGGGAAGACCTTTTCTTAGAACTGTTGGTGCCATTATTGATATGAAAGAAGGCACCATTAAATATCAACTCCCACTCAAGAAAGGTATAGAACACTTCCCTAAGAAAAGAGAGAAGATTTCTTTTGCCTCTCCTATGAAAACAATTTTTGGTCTCAATGCTTCTTCATTTGAGAACACTTGATTCTTTTTCTTGCTTCTTATGCCTAACTTAAAGGCGTTAAAGAAAAGTACTTATTGGGATATAACCCCTCCTTATCCTTTTTATTTGCTTTTGGTGCCAAGATTAACCTCTAATGAGAGAGAAGTAATGATTGGGAAAGTTGTTGTCCCGAAACAGATTTATGTGCTTCACCGAAAAAATTCGTGTAAAATCTATGTACGTCCTTTTGAGGCGTGAATTGTTGTGCTTCTGCCCTAGGTTGTTATCTAACTTTAGTTAGTTCAACACGTTTTGATTGGAGCAACAGAAGGTCTTCGAAAAAATTCGTCTTTACCTGCTGGTCTGTTTTGACAGATTTCTGCCATTTTCTACATTTGCTTCTTGTTGGTTCCTTTTTTAGTTCTTTTGGGGAATTGAGCTTTTTGAGGGAAGTTTATTTGGTGTTAGAAATGAACCTTAAGACCTATTATCTTGAGTGCACTAATGTTGCTAATAAAGATTGTGTGAAGTTCTGTATGAAGGAAAAATTTCAGGTGTATGGAAGGAATGAGTAATGAGATGAAGGATGGACTAAATATCAAGCTTGGGGCTGACATGGTGTCACCCCAAGAAATATCCAAGAAGTACAAGGGTTAAAGCTTGGGGATGCCCAAGGCATCCCCTTCTTCATCAATAAAAATCCCAGGTTTCTTCCAAACACTTCATTTTTATTGTTTCATGCACAGTTGTGTTGTTCTTGGAGCGTCTTCTTTTTTATTTTCGTTTTGGTTTTTTGTTTGCTTGGTTTGATTAGTTTGATGAATAAATTGGTTGGACCCCCTCTTTCATACATTGGTTTTCAAATAATTTGGTTTGGTTTGGAAAAGAGTAGGAAAGTTCATGCTTATGTGGTAAAAAGAGCTTGTTTTTGACTGTGGCCTATGCTTTGTCATGCCATGCTTGATATTATTTTGGCTTTATGCTTAGTATTATTTGCTGTAGCATGACTTTTTATAAACAATTGAGATTGCTTAATGTGCCTTGGATGAATCATGCGTTGGTTTAGCATATTAAAGCATAGTATAGTGGTATTCTCCTTTGATGCTTCATTTGAGTTGACTTGGCGCATGCTCACACCATGTTATGACTATCTCAAGTCACCATAGTCTTTATGATCCTTTAGTTTTCAACTTGTAGTATCACTTTATGCTTTGATCAATGATGTTTTGTGGCTCTGCATGATTATGGCCATTATTGCTCTCTTAGTTCGTTGCTCCCAGTCTTTTGCTAGCCTCCACAACCAAGTATGAGTTCCACTCATGCATCCAACTCCCTAAACCAAGTTATTCCAAAGATTCCACCATACCTACCTACTAGCTTATGCTATTCCAAGTATATTCATGTTTTTGTTTACCTTCCGAATTAAACTTGTTATGAGAAAACTAGTGATTAAAGCTCTCACAAACTTGATGGCACACTTTACTTTTATTGCCCTTAATAAACTTGAACCATTTTGTCGTCTATGTTGTATATGCTTGCACTTATTTGTTGGGAATTAGCAGAACCATGATGTCATGGGGAACGCTTTCAACATTGCACTTGGTACTTTGTACCTAGTTGAAAGGGAAATGGACGTCGCCTAGAGGGGGGGTGAATAGGCGTTTTAAAATTATTACGGTTTAGGCTCTAATAAATGCGGAATAAAACTTAACGTTTAATTTATCAAGCCAAAACCTATATCCACTAGTTTCACTAAGTGCACCAACAACCTATGCTAAGCAAGACAAGCAACAAGGTGATAGCAAGATATAGTACTTCAAGCACGAAGGCTATCACAATGTAAATTGCATAGGTAAAGGGCTCGGTTGAGAGATAACCGATGGACGCGGAGACGATGATTTGTTTCCCGAAGTTCACTTCCAAGAAGCTACGTCTCAGTTGGAGAGGTGCGGGGGCGCAATGAACTTCGAACGCCACAAATGGCTCACCTCGAGGTTTGGTGGCTCGATGCTCACCCAACGCCACACAAGGCCTCACCAAGGATGCGAAGTCACGCAACTCACCGACGCCACAAAAGGCTCACCCTATTCTCCCGTGAGATCGCCACAAAGGCCTACTCACGTTCCACTATGGGACACTTGAGGGTGGTCACCGAACCCGTACAAGGCTTGGGGCAATCTCCACAACTCAATTGGAGGGCTCCCAAGAAACGCCACAAAGGCTCCACAATGCCACAAAAGGCCTACAAGCTTGGGGAACCTCCACAACTCAATTGGAGCCCCAAGAACAATGCCACAAAGGCTACAAAGCCACAAAAGGCAACAAGACCACAAAAGGTCAACAATCCAACCACACAACCGTCTAGGGTTCCAAGAACCCAAGAGAAACAAGCCCAAGGGCTTGAACTCGCCGATTCTCCGAGGAGAACTCAAACCTATGCACCAAATGCAAGAGGAAAGTCCTTCTCTCTCAAATTCCACCAAAGCTACAAAAGCTATTGGGGGATTAAGGGAGGAAGAACACAAGAGGAGAACACAAAACTCTCCAAGATCTAGATCCCAAGGATTCCTTCACAAAGAAGGGGTTTTGCTTGGTGGGGCTTGTAGATCTAGATCTCCTCTCTCAAATCCCTCAAAAAGATGCAAGAATCATAGGAGGGGGAAGGGGAGAGGGCAAGCTCTTCAAGGTCAACAATGGAGGAGAGAGAAAGCCAAAAACCAAGAAAGAGCAAGTTAGGGGCGAAGGGGAAAGGGGAGATCCTTTTAAAGGGCTCCCCGATCTGCCCGTTACACACAGTTTCGCGCACGGCTGGTAGTACCAGTGGGTGGCCGGTACTACCGGTGGCACTCAGCCAACGGTCCAAAAACAAGGTTCAAACGAACACAAAAACGAGGCCGGCCGGTACTACCGATGGGTCACCGGTACTACCGCCTGGGCCGGTACTACCACCCAAGATTCCGACCGAAGTTCCATCAAATAGCGCACAACAGGCAGAGAGCATACTGAACCAAAAATGGGTTCACCGGAAGTTGGGTCGGTTTTAACACCGGTACTACCGGCGGCATTTCTTCCCGAGCGGTACTTCCGGCGTCTGGCCGGTACTTCCGGTCAGAGAAACTTCAGAACCAGAAATGCCATAACTTTTGCATCCGAACTCCAAACGAGATGAAACCAATTTTGTTGGAAAGATAACGAAATATTGGGTATCACCAAGGGAGAAAATACCATGAATATATATGTGAGATACCTCCCAAGGTGTGGAGCCGGAAAACCCGCAAGATCAAAAACGCAATAAGATATGCAAGGGAAATCCGTTTTTGATGAACTAGAGCTTGTTATGAAGATAATCACAAGCTCTAGATCCTCGCATGGACAAGAACCAAACAACAACCAAGAAAGATGATGCTGTGAATGCAAAGGTTTGAGCTCTCTCCGAAAGATACGAACGAGTCACCCACTCGAGAGCCCCTCTTGATAGTACGGCTATCTATCCTAAACCCGGTCTCCCAACACTACAAGATACCGGTAAAGTAGAAACCCTATCAAGATGATACCTTTGACTTGAGCATCCCACTTGAGCTTGATGTAGACGATCTTGACACCTTCAAGATGGAACACCTTTCTTGATTGCACTTGCTTGCACTTGCTTGATGAAGTCTTGTGAATGGCTCCCCCATACTCCATGGGGAAACCACTTCCTTGACCTTGTCTTCATCACTCCATGAACGCCGAGGATGGAAAGCTCCAAGCATGAGATCTTCTAGAGATGGTGCATCTTGATCTTGCACAACATGTCTTGATGATGTCTTGAAGAAAGCCATGAGGAACTCCATATTCGTCTTCTTCTTCTTCAAGGCATACTTGATCTTCTTCTTCTTCTACTTGATTCCAATAGGCAGAAAGCCCTTGGACGATGCTTCTTCTTTTTCATCCTTGAAACCAACACATGGTCCAAGCGATGCCAATGGACAAACCTACAAGTAAAACTCAATTTGCACATTAGTCCATAGGGATTGTCATTAATTACCAAAACCACACATGGGGCATACATGCCCTTTCACTAGTTGATATCATGCTCTTTTGTCTATGGATGTCGTCGGTGTGAAATGAAAGGGGAGCTTGTAAGTCCATGGAGTTATGTATATGTGTTAGAGAAACGCCTGGGCCGCTGGTCTAATCCATGCTGACATGGTGGAAACCTGCAGCGTAACCATAATGAGCTGTCTATGAAGCATTCTTCTTATAAAAAAAGAGTCCTATATTGAGAAAAAGGAGAAAAAAGAAAAAAAGAGATTATGAAAAGAGGAAAGAGAGAAAAAATAACCATATTCCCATGGTAAATAAGAAGATTGCTGAGATGCTCGTTGTCTGCTTTCCTTGTCATTTTGATATGGGGATTCTTCCGTATCATCGGGCAAGGGGTACCCCATTGGCGGTTCTCTATGATACATATGTACTTACGATGACAAGAACTTACCAGTGACTAAACTTGAGTAGCATGAGGAGCGGCCCTCGTATTCAAGGGACATGAGATTTCTAACTTATACTTCGTCAAGCGTATACACCATAGTTTGTTCACTTTAACCTTAATCACCTTCAAGATGCTTATGATAGGGGCAATGAGAGCTGAAAGCTATAAGTACCATAATTTTTGGAAGCTCTTTATGAAACTTGAATCTCTGCTTCCTTCTATGAAGGCCTTTCTTCCACCATTATATTGAGTCTCCACCTTCTACCTTTATGCACCTACTTTGAGAGCATAGTGGCCATTCTTAGTTCTATGTGCATTGTCCCAAGACTAGTTGATTGATGCATAACTTGATATTGCTTGTTTTAAACTATTTGTATCTAGTCACTCTTATGAACTTTGAAGGTGTCCTATGCATCTATATTTGCTACTCTATGAGGGACAAGCTGAATACTATTATGCTATGTTTTCTTTATGTGAAACAAACAAACGTCTTGCAAAGTATTGTTATTCATGAACCTTTTGTTTGTGCCTTTTCATGTGGCATCATAGTTTCTTTGTCTTATTGCTAGAACTTTGTCTTTCATGCTATGATTGAAGTACTATGATCCCAGCTTTGAATGTTTTACAAATACTTTGATCAAGTCTTTGATGGTGCATGTCACCTCAAAAATTATTCTTTCTTTTTATCACTTACCTACTCGAGGACGAGTAGGAGTTAAGCTTGGGGATGTTGATACATTGCAAATGTATCTATAATTTTTGATGTTCCATGCTTGGTTTTACCTACTTTCTTGTGTTTTGTCCACACTTTGGAGTACTTTTCATATGATTTCTTGAACTAACCTATTAACAAGAGCCACAGTGCCAGCTGCATGTTTTCTGCTGTTTTTGGTTCCAGGAAAGTCAGAAAATGAATATTCTCAGAATTGGACGAGAAAAAAGCCAAAGTGCCTATTTTTCCGGAAGACATCTGAAGCCAGAATACGAGACGGAGAAGGGCTGGGGGCAGCCACACCACCTGGCTGCGCGGCCAGGCCTGACCCACACTAGGGGGTGGTCTGGCCGACCCCAGCACCCCCTCGGCCTCTCCTTCCGCCTATATATTGCCCTCGGGACCAAAACCCTAAGTACCCCATCAAACATCCATGAAAGAGTCTGTAGCCGCTGTCATCTCCATCCCTAGATCGGGAGGGATCTGAAGCTCTTCCCGGCACCCTGCCAGAGAGGGGAATTCACCCTGGAGGCCTTCTTCATCATCATGCAAGCCTCCGGTGTGATGCGTAAGTAGTTCATCTCTGGACTACAGGTCCATATAGTAGCTAGATGGCTGGTTCTCCTCCTTTGTGCTTTCATGTCTAGATCTTGTGAGCTCTGTTCATGATCAAGATCATCTATTTGTAATTCTCCATGTTGTGTTTGCGGGGATCCAATGGATATTGAGATGCTATTTCAGATTGATTATTGATTCTATCATGTCTTTGTTATTTGTGATCTTGCATGCTTTCCGTTGTTAGTAGCTATCTTGGCCAAGTGGATGCTAGCAACTCCAAGAGTTAGTATTTATGCTCGATAGTGGGTTCATGCCTCTGGTAATCTGGGGAAGTGACAAAAATCTCTAAGGTACTAGATGTGTTGTTGCTACTAGGGAGAAAACAACAATCCTTTGTTCATAGAACAATCGTATTGTTTTCTTTACACGCAATTCGTAAAGCAATAATCTGTTGCTTGCAACTTAATACTGGAGGGGGTTCGGATGATAACCTGAAGGTTGATTATTAGTCATAGATGCAGTTGGATGGCGGTCTATGTATAATGTTGTAATGCCCAATCGAATATCAAAGGAGTCAAGATGATTAGTATATGCTTGTATGCTTTCTCGATGTTTGTCAATTGCCCCATTGTAATTTGTTCACCCAACATGCTATCTATCTTAAGGAGAGCTACCTCTAGTGAACTATGTACCTAGGTCCTTTCTTTTACATACAATCTACAAATTGTTTATTGCTTTGTGTTTACTTTCTACAAACTATTACTTCCTTCCATTCGATACGTTTAATCCTTTGTTTTCAGCAAAACCGGTGAGATTGACAACCTCATCGCAAGTTGGGGACAGAGTTCTGTGGTTGTGTTGTGCAGGTCTCCATATTGCTACTAGCACCGGGAGTGCGCCCTGCCAAGGCTCAGCTAGCAACACCTTTGGGGTGTTTCCTTGCTCCTACTGGTTCGATAACCTTGGTTTCATAACTGAGGGAAACTTACTTATGTGCTCATCATACCTTCCTCTTGGGGTTCCCCAACGAGCTCATCAATCACGAGCCATCACTAGGATCGCCAACTTAAACTTACGTGGTTCTTGCTGTGCAACATGGCTTACACCCATTGTATGTGAACGCAGTTATGTGTGACACCCGATTGTCACGGCGTTCCTCATAACAGAGAACTTTCTTGGTGGTGCACACTAAGAGAGAACACTTTCATTGGTATTTTGTTTAGGGATTATCTTATTATGCTACCATCGAGTATCTAATACTAGCATACAATAAGATGCACAAACAACAAACATTGAATGTAAGTGTGATGCAATATGGCCTTCACGCTGTGATCTCCATCCCACTCCTTGGAACCGGCGCCAGGGTACCGGTGCCCTCCGGCATGGTAGTATATCATCACCATGATTGTTACTATGACTTAGCAACAGAAAGTAAACTACTTTACCTTGACTACTACCATATCACATCACAACGCCCCTGCAAAACAAAGTTAGATGCCTCTACTTTATCTTTGCATGTTTTACGTGGTTGCTAGGGATTTCGCACGAGAACTGATTCTTACCTATGAACTTCCACCACAACATTGACCAAGTAGTTGTCTATACTACACCCCTTTTGGGGCCCTCCTTTGCAAATGGCATACCTGAAGGGGTTCCGCGTATGAAAACAATAATTTTACCCTATGCCCCTGAACCCATGATGCTGCCAGGACCTATCTATTAGTAATGCAGTTACGGGAGGGGATTTTCATGAACTTACCCTTGAAGACCGAAAAGCGTTGTCAACGCTCAGGAGAGCGTGGTTGATTTAGACGAGCCGAAGCCGACCTCAAGGTCATGATTAAGTCATTGCGCTCTTGTGGCTCCAACGACTTGAGTGCCTCAAATGTGACACCTCGCGGGGAGTTACACACGTCTGGTGCCTGGCGATGACTCCCACTTCCCCGATCCAGTAGCAGTTGCGGAAGTAGAGCTCCTGGATCCGAATCCCGCAACGTAACGACGCTCCACGGTGAAAATGTCTCTCGTTCGTGCAGTCCGAACTTGGGACCATAGTCACGAGAGAGAGAGAGAGAGAGAGAGAGAGAGAGAGAAAGAGAGAGAGAGAGAATATCAATTGGAGGTCTCCCCAAAACTGAGGAAACCTTTATTGAATATTGTGTGTATTTATCTGGCCAAATACCCCCACTATATATAGGGGGAGGGGAGGTACTACCTCCCTCAAAGTCCCGGGGTGGGACTAAAGGAGAGGAGAGGGGGAGGGGTGGCACCGCTAGCCACCCCCATGGGCCCTGCGCGGGGGGCTGGCCCACTAGGGCGCCGGCCACCCTCTCTGGCCCTTCTCCCTCTTGCCTTTCCCTAATGGGCCCTCTTCCCTCCGGAATTGGCCCATTAAGTCTCTTTTATTAAATAATTATGAATAAATGATTAAATCAATATTTAACATTCATTCATATATTATTCAATCTCCGTGGCTATGGAACACCTTCCACCTCCACTCAGGGCGTCCTCCAGACTTACCGAAACTCTTCCGGTTTTATCTCTACTATTCTTCGGCAATTCTTCCGATCCTATAAACACTCTCTAAGCATCATCAAAACCTTAAGCGTGATACCCTACGGTTCGAGAACACTCCAGACATGGTCGGGACACTCCCGGACCAATGATCAACAGAGGGACCTGGATGGCCATGTGACCCCTATGCGTTCCACGAAGATCTTTCGTCGTTTGAAACGGGACGATTGTGTCTTATTCCTTTTGTCTCTCGACACTCGCATTGCCCGAGATCTGATCAATGACATCACCATGTCATGTTGAATCTCGTTACTGAACAATGCTACTTGACTCGTTTCGACAAGTGATATCCCTGTGATCAAATCACACGTTGTGCAGCTATTGGATATAAGTTCTCCGAGTGGCCCCTTGAGTATCTTTCCATCACGTGGACGGACAAATCCCGCTCTTGACATATATTGCCTCTACGGTTTCCTCTGAGTACCTGAACACACCTTTATAACCACTGTATTACCAAGTGGCGCTTGCTGCTATCTAAGCACTCTCGAGAGACAGTGATTGATATAGCCTCAGGGTCTAAGGAATAGTCTACAAGGATCCATTTCTAATCATCATAACTTGAACTTCGTGACATGATCAGGTCACGATGTTTAGGTTGGGTGTTGGTTCATCATCTCATTCACTGAATGAGTTGAGTCCATTTCCAACTGGCATAAATGCCACATGATCAGGAAACTTGATCATCTGTTAACCAATGAACCAGTGACTAGAGTTTCACTGGGAACCCCTAGTTGTTTATATATTACACGTATATTGATGTTTCCACTCAATACAGTTATAGCATGATATAAAACTTAATTATAAACTTTATGAAATATGATAATAGTCCTTATTACTATTTATCTCTAGGGCATATTTCCAATAGTCTCCTCACTTGCACTAGAGTACAAATAAACTAGCTGCATTTGTTCTTAACCATTGGCACCATATATCGGTACCCTGAACATGCTTACTCATGGAAGAGGTTGAGTCTTGGGCATGTACTTTACAATCCCAAATCCTTTGCAACTTACTAATGTCTCCTTGATTGACATTAATACTTTATCATCACATGATAACATCTGTGTGTATGCATCGTCGGTATGGCAGCAGAATGAGGCCTGGTTCTAGGAGCCTACAGTGACTTTAGATCAACCTCAAGGGCTTTCTCATGGGCACTGTGCCCTGGGACACATCATTCTACATTAAAAGCGAACTAGCCCTGCCATAACATTATACAAGACTTTAGATGGTACCCTTATCTATTATTATAAATGTAATCATCAAAACACGAGTGCACTATGTGCAGCTTTCGATGTTTTGTTCACCTTGCTTCCTACTTGACTCTAATCGGTATTACGGGAATTTCCAACATATTCCCTTATAACATAACCCTTTATGTTTTAAGATATGTCATCCTTTATGGATCTAGAAAATATGTTTGCAGTTATCTATTAGACACTATGGACAAAATTAACTCAACATTCCGTGATTCAAACTTAATCACTTTTAAATGTTCCTTATTGGATCATATATTATGTTAAGTTATCATCATGGTTTTCTAAGATAGAACATATGTCTCAACATAGTGGATGATGATCATCCTTTTCTTTCTTTCAACCATTGATGTTAAACTGAATACTATTCCTAACTTGAGTTATTAAGGATTAGTTCCTTAATTAACTTCTATTCTGAAACCTTTTTTAGAATCCCTCAAGGAATACTATATAATATCATAATACACTTATTATCAACTTCTACACCTCATAAATCATTATTTATCAGTACTTGCGCTTTTATTCTTAACACACTTAAGAATTACTCTATAAGCTCCCACTCAAAATATGTTCCTAACATATTTGGGTATAAGTCACTACTCTTACTCAAACTATGTTTCTACATATTTGAATTTGAGACTTATATTGCTCCCACTCAAAAATATGTCATGCACATATTGTTTTAGGAAGACTTTTATAGCTCCCACTCAATTTCATGCAAATTGCATATCCACTCACTATTTTGACCAATTTCAAAATCCTTTGATCAAATATCAAACTTGGAGATATACTATGAGATACTAGTACTTTTACTAGTTTTAAATCCACTAGACATTTAGCACACTTGAATCAAATTCATTCGAATTCGTCCAATACTTGACAAATTGTGCTTTTGTCATTCACCCCTTTTTTCCACTATGGATTTGCAGTCATTTGGGAAAATCCAAGTAACTCCTTTACTTGTGAGATGCAGCGACGAAACGCTTTCTATTCTCAAGGGAATTTTGCTTCTAGGATTTCTTATAATTCTTGTTTACCATTATTTCCTTAGTAGTTCGTAGGTATGTCATATTCTGGTAATCATGACAAATGATTCACAAATGTCTCCATACAAGATATAGGCTACATTTTGAATCCTAGTTCATGTAGTGAAAACACAAGTGGGGAAAACACAATGATCATTATCATTGATTCTTTCCTTTGTGGAGAGAATTGTTCAGGAACGTTTTCCATTGCGCTTCTCAACACTCTGATGCAGGGTTTTGAATCCTCTTCGTGTTTTTCACTATCTTCCATTTGCTCCATAATCGAGAAATATCACTGAATGTGAACTTTCTCGAAAATGCACCAAAATCCAAGCAATACTAGTTTTGCTTTCCTTTTGGTTTCAGCTATGGATTTCGTATTCAAAGTTTCCAATGAATACTCTACAAGGACTTATTCGCTATTGTTTTGGTTATATTGAATAACCCCAAAATTTCCACGATGATCCATATTAAATATGGCGCGAATCTCACGAATCCCGATGGTTCACTATATATTCTAATTGAGTCCTAACTATTTCTAACTAATGGTCTCTACATCTACACTACAACGATTTATTTGGCGCCATCTATTCACACGCTTTGATATCTAATATCATATTGTGATGCTTTGCATTTTAACATTTCAAACGCATTGCATTTCACAATTTTTTTTCTTCATGACATTCTTATAAAGTCGAATTCCATTACTATTGATCAAATCATAGTAATTAGATTCTCTTTTATCTTTATACCCTTTGTTGGTGAAACACTTTGATCATATCAAATAGTTTGATACTCATGTTTCCTTTGGTAAACTTCTTTACACATTTAAACAATCATATAATGATAATTACTATTTTGTTAGAACACAATACATCGAATATGTATTTACTTTCAACAATTCATTAAACACTTTGTATTCAAGTAATACACTGTGTTCAAGTTATTTTGCCGAACTTAGGCATGATTTATATGTGGCAAGAAATCGAATGTCTTTCACATATTATCAACATAACTTTGAATTTAAACAATGGTGTCATTCATTAATGAACATATCATTAAGTTGGGTATTTTAAGGCATTTCAATATTTTTAATGTTCATGTATTATCAATCAGTTTCAAACAACAAGGATAATTCACATATATCAAACAAGATATGAACACAAATACAAATCATTCATAAAAGTGGAACAAATGTTTGTTACAAACTCATATGAATAACTGTCTCACAAAGTGTGAGACACACTAAAGAAGTTCACAATCTTTTGATTACAATAATTATCCTAAAATAAACTAAGTGATAAATGTTGAGGGAGAGTGTCGTTGGCAATCATCATCATGCTCGCCATCAACACGCAACGTCACCTCCTCTCCAGCAAGCACCTCTCATGCAGAATGACCTGTTTTTAGTAAAACAGGACAAGTATCAAATATACTTAACACTGCAAATGTGTTTGCAAGATTATAACATTTAAAAAATTGTATATCAAGTATATACCTTTGTCATTGACAATCTCAGCGACAACAGGTTCAACCATCATATTCCTGAGATGTGATATGAACCTGTGGAACTCCTGTGATTCCGCATCGCCTCTCATAATGCAAGTCCTGACTTGTGCTTGGTAGCTTGGTGGCAGCGACTGTAGCACAACGCCATTTGCAAAAGAGCCTGTCATCCAGCTATCTAGGAAGTACGCAGGCCTCATGTACGCATTATGCATGCGCTCCAAGTGGTCTTTAAGTGATGATTTCTCCTCCATCTTAATGGAGGGGAAGTCTCCCATCAGCTCATGCTCCCATATGCGTGCTTGTTCCATGAAACGTGTCCTAAGTTGTACCATAGTCACACGAGGTTCAAGATTACCCACGACTGGCCACAGCTCATCCACTATCCCGTAGCACATTGTAACTTATATGAAGGTGGGCATCTCACGACGATAATAGCGGTCCTCCCGTTGTTCTGGGGTCTCATAGAAATAGGGCTGCTCCAAATCCATCTTGTCGAGTATATAGTCGACCACATTATTCTCGCTAAGGAGAATGTGGAGACGCGCAACCCATATAGAGAAGTTGGATCCATCTAGTCTGAGCTTCTCTCCTTCTAACCAATCGTCAATATGAAAGGTAGCATCGGGGAGAACCATTTCTACATTTATAATTGCAAAAGGAATTTAGACTAAGTTTATAATTAAATGAGTTAATAATAACTCCACTCAAAAACACCTATCCCCTGAAGGGTTCCTAGTGATAACACAACCCCTTTTCCCCACATCTCCCCCGATCATCACGGCCATCAATGTGGGTTCAAGGGTGGGCGCTAAACGTCGGTCACATCATTCATGCGACTCGTGCTCGATCTTTCGACCATCCGCGTTACGAGGCCATGTCTCTATAACGTGCTAGGCTTGACAACTCAACCTTAGTGTATTCATTGTGCAACATGGCTTACAGCCACTGCATACGAACGTAGATATGTCTGACACCCGCTCACCATGGGTCGCCTCATACCGAAGAACTTTCTTGGTGGTGCACACTAAGGGGGAACACAATCATTGGTATTTTTAACAGGGATCATCTTATTAGGCTACCGTCGAGTATCTAATACTAGCACACAATAAGATATACAAACAATAAAATTGAATGTAAATGCGATGTGATATGGTCCTTCACGTCGTGATCTCCATCCGTCATCACCGGATTCCAGTGCCAGGGTTCCGGGGTCGTAGACACCAGGGTACCAGTGTCTTTCCGGCATGGTAGTTCGTCACCTCTGTGACTATCTACTACTACGTAACATAAGGTAATCACTTTACCTTTGCCACAACCATATCACAAAGCAATACCCCTTGCAAAACAAAGTTAGACGCCTCTACTTTATCTTTGCATGTTTTACGTGTCTAAATGGGATTTCGCACAAGAACCATTCTTACCTACGAACTGTCACCACAACGCTGATCAAGTAGTTGTCTCTACTACATCCCTTTCGGGGCCCTCCATTGAAAATGGCATACCAACTATTGCGAGAGAGATAGACACCCCCCTAAGCCACTTTATACAGTACAAGTCGTATGTCAAGCGTGGGCCAGTCTCGCGAATGAATGTGTTAAGTCGGTTAGGGTCGCTTCATCAAGCATTACTGTGGTATACACAAGTACACGTGGGAGGATAACAAGTGAAAGATCAACGCCCACATGCTACGTCTCGTGTGTTCTACCCGTACTAGCATTACTACGCATAGATCTAGCTCTGAAACCAATGAAGGGTTCCGCGTATGAAAACAATAATGTTACCCTACACCCCTGAACCCCTGATGCTGCTAGGACCTATCTATTAGTAATGCAGTAACGGGAGGGGATTTTCGTGAACTTACCCTTGAAGACCGAAAAGCGTTGTCAATGCTTAGGAGAGCGTGGTTGATGTAGACGAGCCGAAGCCGACACCAAGGTCGTGATGAAGTCCTTGCGCTCCTGTGGCTCCAACGACTTGAGTGCCTTTCATGTGACACCTCAGCGGGGAGTTACACACGTCTGGTACCTGACGATGACTCCCGCTTCCCCGATCTAGTAGAAGTTGCGGAAGTAGAGCTCCTGGATCCGAATCCCGCAGCATGACGGCGCTCCGCGGTGAAGATGTATCTCGTTCGTGCAGTCCTAACTTGGGACCACGGTCACGAGAGAGAGAGAGAGAGAGAGAGAGAGAGAGAGAGAGAGCGAGAGAGAGAGTATCAATTGGAGGTCTCCCTAAAGTAATGAAACCTTTATTGAATATTGTGTGTATTTATCTGGCCAAATACCCCCACTATATATAGGGGGAGGTACTACCTCCCTCAAAGTCTCGGGATGAAACTAAAGGAGAGGAGAGGGGGAGGGGTGGCACCGCTGGCTACCCCCATGGGCCCCGCGCGGGGGCTGGCCCACTAGGGCACCGGCCACCCCCTCTGGCCCTTCTCCCTCTTGTCTTTACCCTAATGGCCCCTCTTCCCTCTGGAATTGGCCCATTAAGCCTTTTGACCTTTAAATTGATTTTCTCTTTTATTAAATAATTATGAATAAATGATTAAATCAATATTTAACATTCATTCATATATTATTCAATCTCCGTGGCTATGGAACACCTTCCACCTCCACTCCGGACTTACCGAAACCCTTCTGATTTTCTCTCTACTATTCTTCGGTGATTCTGCTGATCCTATAAACACTCTCTAAGCATCATCAAACCCTTAAGCGTGATACCATATGGTTCGGGAACACTCCAGACATGGTTAGGACACTCCCGGACCAATGCTCAATAGAGGGACCTCGATGGCCATGTGCCCCTGTGCGTTCCACGAAGATCTTTTGTTGTTTGAACCGAGACAGTCGTGTCTTATTCCCTTTGTCTCTCGACAATCGCATTCCCCGAGATCTGATCAATGACATCACCATGTCGTGTTCAATCTAGCTACTGAAAAATGCTACTTGACTCATTCTGACAAGTGATATCCCTATGATCAAATCACACGCTGCACAACTATTGGATATAACTTCTCCGAGTGGGCCCTTGAGTATCTTTCCGTCACGAGGATGGAGAAATCCCGCTCTTGACATATATTGCCTCAACGGTTTCCTCCGAGTACCTGAACACACCTTTATAACCACTGTATTACCAAGTGGCGCTTGATGCTATCTAAGCACTCTCGGGAGACGGTGATTGATATAGCCTCACAGTCTAAGGAATAGTCTACGAGGATCCATTTCTAATCATCATAACTTGAACTTCGTGACATGATCGGGTCACGATCTTTAGGTTGGGTATTGGTTCATCATCTCATTCTCAGAATGAGTTGACTCCATTTCCAACTGGCATAAATGCCACATCATCAAGAAACTTGATCATCTGTTGACCAATGAACCAGTGACTAGAGTTTCACTGGGAACCCCAGGTTGTTTATATATCACACGTGTATTCATGTTTCCACTCAATACAGTTATAGCATGATATAAATCTTAATTATGAACTTTATGAAATATGATAATAGTCCTTATTACTATTTGTCTCTAGGGCATATTTCCAACAATACCAACTAATGCGAGAGAAACAGACACCCCCCCAAAGCCACTTTATATGGTACAAGTCGTATGTCAAGCGTGGACCAGTCTCGCGAATGAACGCGTAAAGTCGGTTGGGGGCGCTTCATCAAGAATTGATGCAGTATACACAAGTACACGTGGGAGGGTAACAACTAAAATATCAATGCCCACACGCTACAACTCGTGTGTTCTACCCGTACTAGCAATACTACGCATAGATCTAGCTCTGATACCACTGTAGGGGTTCGCGCATGAAAACAATAAAAAATTCCTACGCCAAGAACCCTAATGCCAGGACCTATCTATTAGTAATGCAGTAATGGGAGGGGCTTTTCGCGAACTTACCCTTGAAGAACAAAAAGCATGGTCAACGCTCGGGAGAGTGTGGTTGATGTAGTCGCTCTGACGCTGACCTCGGGGTCGTGTTGAAGTCCTGTGGCTCCAACGACTCCTAATGCCCCAAGTGTTGCACCTCCGAGGGAGTTACACATGTCTAGTGCCTGACGATGACTCTCGCTCCTCTGATCTAACAGCAGTTGCAAAAGTAGACCTTCTGGATCCGAATCCAGCTGTGCGACGGTGCTCCGCGGTGAAGAAGTCTCCTTCTTGCGCGGTCACAGGAGAGAGAGTATCAATTGGAGGTCTCCCCGAAAAAGAGAGAGAACCTTTATTGATTATTGGTGTATTTAATTTGTCAAAATACCTCACAATATATAGGGGGAAAACCCCCCACTTAGCTAATTAGCAGCCATGTGGGAATAAACAAAGGAGAGGAGAGGAGGGGGGCTGACCGCCGCCGGCCTAGGCCCAAGTGGGCCCCACACGGGGTTCCTTGGCCTAGTCGGCCACCCCTCTCTCTTTTCTCCTTTGGTCTTTACCGCATGGGCCTTTGTCCTATGGAATTAGGCCGAATTAGGTATTTGACCTTTTAATTTATTTTTCTTTTATTAAATAATTACAAATAAATGATTAAATCAATATTTAGCATTTACTTACACATTATTCAATCTTCGTGGCTATGGAAATCCTTCCACCTCCACTCCGGACATCCTCTGGACTTACCGAAACTATTCCCATTTTCCCTCTTTCTATTCTTCGGTGATTCTCTCGATACCAAAACGATCTGCGAGCATCATCAAGCCCTTAAGTGTGATACCCCACAGTCCGGGAACACTCCAGACATGGTCAAGACACCTCTCGTAACAATGATCATCAGCGGGACCTGGATGCCCATGATGACCCCTATGTATTCCACGAATCTTTCGTCGCTGAACCATGAACGTCGTATCATATTCCTATTGTCTCTTCGATACTTGCATTGTTCGAGATCTGATCAATGACAACGTCATGTCGTGTTCAATCTCAGTTACCTACAAATTCTACTTAACTCGTTTTGACAAGAGATATCCCCGTGATCAAATCACACATTGCACCGCTATTGGATATAACTTCTCCGAGTGGGCCCTGTAGTATCTTTCCATCACGCGAATAGACAAATCCCGCTCTTGATGCATAACGCCTCTACATGTTCCTCCGAATACCTGAACACACCTTTACGATCAGCATTCACACAAGTGACGTTTGATGCTATTTTAGTATTCTCGGGTGACAGTGATTTATATGGTTGATGCGTCCAAAATTGAAGCATTTTTACCTCTTGTTTTTGCATAATAGAGTAGGGATTTTTGTATTTCACTGCGCCTACGCGCACTATTTCATTCTTGTTTCAACAGGATCCCGAATCATGGAGTCATAGATGAACATATCAATTAGAGCTGTCATATTGTGTAATTATATGATATTTCTAAGTGATAAAAGCCATTTTATGAATTTACCTTTGCACCCGGAAGAATAACAAACAAGGAGGAGGCATCAGCACCAATAACTACCACTGGTACGGGTGCAGCATGCTCGTACCATTCGCCCATACCGTCTGCCCGTACTAGGCGCCATCGGGACCGCCTCGTCAAATAGTTTCTCCTGGCGAAGATGAGAGAGATATCCGACATTCACATCCACCAGAAACCACGGAAGACCATATCCGAAAGGGATCTGAAGGAGGAACTTAGCTGGGGTAAAATCCTAGCTGCTTCGCGGATCATTGGAGGACAACGCATCATCCCCTTCACCATCAACCGCTGCATCTTCATCACCACCATTACCCCATATTTCATCTATTAGATCTCTTTGTAATTCCAGATCCAATTGTGGTTTGCATTAGATCTACACCCGTACTTTAATCCATCCATTTGATTATGATGATGTTGTTGATTGCTTCCATGAGTGAGTAGTTCCTTTGTTCTTGGGGAGACGGAGAAACCCTAGCACCACTATGAACTTGTAATAAAGATGATCTATTCTTATGTCCATATGACTTGCTTATCTATGATATAATTATGACTTGTATTTGATTTCTCTCTTTAGATGATATGTGAAGTCGACCATGTATCATTTGCCTTCGGGACTAAAGGGAGAAAGAAACCCTTTGGACGTGTTGTGGAAGCGTACCCGGAGTGCCCCATGACAGATTGGCGCCAGCTCGTAACCCACGCGGTCAAAGGGGGATTAAGAGGGACTCCCTAAGCTAATTACGATATCCATGGGGAAACCCTTAATTGCGGTGGCCTGTATAGGTGATTGCTCTTAGGTATTGCAGTAGTTATTTAGAGGTGACCTCACACTTGGCTCAACAAAGTGCCTTCCTACGAGCCTTGTAGTGAACATCTTATTATGGGGCTCTCTCCACACATATCATGACATAAGAATTATGTTATCTTGATTACATATAATAATAGTACTATGCTAGTGGTGTATCCTACATCCCCGAGAACATTTTAGCCCTATTGAGTTCAACCACGCTTCCATACAATATTGTTACTTGTTTCTTTTACTTGTTTTAATTACTTTTCTGTAAACAACAATAAACAATTCAAACACCCTTTACTTGAGATCAAAGAAAACTTACAAGTATTCTTTGGTAGATAGTAATAAGGGGCATAAATACCTTAACCAATAGCTCTCTGTGGGTTCGATATCTTTACTTTGAAACTAGCTACAATTGATCTATTCACTTGTAGTCATCAAGCAATTTTCTGGCACCGTTGCCGAGGAGCTAAGCGCTTTTGGACTTTATTCTTAGTTACTTACTTTACTCATTGTTTTACGATAGTTGTTTATTAGTTTCAGGTGATACATTATGGGCGAGTACCAACATATAATTCAGCTTGAGGCTATGAGGAATTCGGTCCGCCCATGGACGCATATTTAAAATCCAATAACCCAAGAGGGTATGATATTAACCCCATGCTTTTAGATCTTTTGCATGCAAAAAAATTGCAGGAGATGGTACGGAGGATCCGTATGAGCATGTAGGGTTCTTCGAAGATATTTGTGGGACTTTCCATCTTAATAGAAAATTGAGGATGAGGTTAAGTTTGCTCTTTTTCCCAAACCATCATTGACGAAGCTCGTTTTGGTATATTCAGAGTTTTGCAAAGATTACTAATTCCTAGGAGAGCCTAGCCTCTCTATTTTTAGTTGATTTCTTTCCCAGGACAAAAACTCTTGGCGCAAGACGCATGATTACAAATTTTAAAGGAAAACCTGGAGAAAGCATGCATGAGGGGTATACAAGATTTCGAGGTTTGCTTGACCGCTTCCCCCATCATAATTTCCCACCTTGGCTAGTGATACATACCTTCCACACAGGTTTGGACGATGATAATAGAATTGAACTCAATTCCCTTACCAACGGGTTGTTCACCGAATTCAGTATTGAGAGGGGATGGAATTTATTAGATACGGTGAATAGGATAGAGAAAGCCTATTGTGAGGCAGAATTTAAAAAGGAAAACCCCATAGAGTATAATTGTTTAAAGAGGTTTCTAGCTTCTGGAAAGGTAGAAAAATTGCTTGGGAATTTTAACCTTGACCATCGCATGATCATTCAAATTGTTAGATCCTATGCTGACTACCTGCAAATTCCAAAAGATTGGGAATACTATACACCACCTATGGAAGAAAAACCATCTAAAATTAGCCGTAATGATAGATACTCAAAAATGCAAAACAAAATGTTAGTTGAAGAGGAAACTATTCTTACTAAGGTAATGGATAGTAGGGGTGAAGGGAATAAAAGAATAGGAAGATTAACTAGAAATTTAGGAGCCATTAAAGAAAACATTGGGATAGTAAAAGAAATTTTGGAACCTGAATTATTCAAGGAAGAGGTTATAATGGTAAGTAAAGAATCCTCCGAAATGGTAGGAGGAAATTTTGACAGTAAGAATAAAAGTCAACAGAAAATTCTTTTTTTGTTTAGGAGGGACTACTTAAGTAGGGTTCTGTGACTTGAGTTCTTCTATAAACATAATGCCTTATACCATTTATAAAGAATTGTGCGATCACCTTGATGAATCTTACCTTGAGCCGTCAGAAGTAACTTCTATGTTCTCTAATCGAACTTTGCATCCTTCTCACGGAGTACTTCACAATGTTTACATCTCTATTGGGGATTTTGTGTATCCAAATGATTTTCATATTATCGAAAGACCTTTGAACTCCAGTTGCCCAGTTATTTTTGGTAATCGTTTTTACAATTCTATGAATATTGATATTGACAACAAAAAGCAGGCTTTATCTTTACAGCTTGGTGAAGAAACTGTAGAAATAAGCTACAGCCAATTCACGAGACTACCTTATGAGAAGAAAATCGAGATTAAGGAGGAGAAGACTATTGAAGAATTGGCAGCAATCTACTTTTGTACCCCACAATCTGAATTGGAGAGAAGTTTGACAAGTGATGATTCTCTTGCCAATGACTCTGCAAAAGAAGATTTGGATGAAATCCTCAACACCACACCAGAGGCTGAATAAGGGCTCATGGATGAATATGAAGAGATTGGAAGAAAAGGGGACGAGGATCCACCGCCTATTGTTCTAAGACCTATCTCTCCAGGGCTCAGGTATGAATTCTTAGACAAGGAAGGTAAATGTCTGGTAATTTTTTAACAATAATCTCTCTCCAGATGAAAGCACGAAGTTGTTAGAAGTACTAGTCAAACAACGAGAAACTTTTGGATATACTCTGAATGACATAAAAGATATAGATCCGACCATAGTAACTCACAAGATTCCCATGGTTGAGGATGCTAAACCATTTGTTGATAACCACAAAAGATTAAATCCCAAAATAAAAGTGGTAGTGAGAAAGGAAGTAATCCGTATGTTAGACAGCGGTATTATCTATCCAATTTTAGATAGCAAATGGGTGATTCCAACTCATTGCATACCTAAGGAAGGATGCATAACAATAATTAATAATGATAAGGATGAACTGATCCTAGCTAGAACGATAGCAGTATATAGAATGTGTATTGACTTTAGGAAGTTGAATAAATAAACCATAAAAATGCATAAGCAACTTCCCCTTATTAATGATATTATGGATAGGATGCCCGCTAATTCTTACTTTTGTTTCCTTGATGGATACTCCAGTTATTCTCAAATAGCTATCCAACCTGAAGATCAAGAAAAAACTACTTTCACGTGCCCCTATGGAACCTATGCTTATCGGTTAATGCCATTTGGATTGTTTAACGCAGCTGCTACTTTTCAAGAGTGTGTTTTAAAAATCTTTGACAGTTTTGTGGAGAGTTCCATGGAAGTTCTTATGGATAACTTTGTTGTCTATGGATCTACCTTTGAACAATTTCTATATAATCTTAATAGAGTTTTGTAGAGGTGTAAACAAACGAAGATGGTTCTAAACTAAGAACGTTGTCGCTTCATGGTAATGGTAAGGGAAGGTATAGTGTTTAGGCATAAAGTTTCTGAGAAAAATATTAAGATCGATAGTTCAAACTTAATTACTTTAGAAACACTTCCAATTCCGGAAGATATAAAAGGAGTAAAGAATTTCCTTGGGCATGTTGGTTTTTACAGGCGCTTTATCAAATATTTTGCTAAAATAGCTGCCCCTTTAACTCGTCTACTAGATAAAGATAGTATTTTCGCTTTTGACAGAGATTGCCATGATTCTTTTGAACAATTAAAGAAAGCTTTAATTTCTGCACCGGGTATTGATGACTCATGTATTAACGAGCTCATTGGCGAACCCCAAGAGGAAGGTATGATGAGCATAGCAGTAAGTTTTCCCTCAGTTATGAAACCAAGTTATCAATCCAGTAGGAGCAAGGAAACACCCCAAAGGTGTAGCTAGCTGAACTTTGGTAGGGCGCACAACTGGTGCCAGCAGCAACGTGGAGACCTGCACAATACAACCACAGAACTCTGCCCCCAACTTACGACGAGGTTGTCAATCTCACCGGTTTTGCTGAAAACAAAGGATTAAACATATCGAATGGAAGAAAGTAATAGTTTGTAGATAGTAAACACAAAGCATTAAACAGTTGATTGTAGATTGAATGTAAAAGAAAGGACCAGGGTCCATAGTTCACTAGAGGTGGCTCTCCTTAAGATAGATAACATGCTGGGTGAACAAATTACAGCAGGGCAATTGACAAACATCGAGAAAGCATACAAGCATATACTACTCATCTTGACTCCTTTGAGACTTGATTGGGCATTACAACATTATACATAAACCGCCATCCAACTGCATCTATGACTAATAATCCACCTTCAGGTTATCATCCGAACCCCCTCCAGTATTAAGTTGCAAGCAACAGATAATTGCATTACGAATTGCGTGTAAAGTAAACAATACGATTGTTCTATGAACAAAGGATTGTTGTTTTCTCCCTAGTAGCAACAACACATCTAGTACCTTAGAGATTTCTGTTACTTCCCTAGATTACTAGAGGCATGAACCCACTATCGAGCATAAATACTAACTCTTGGAGTTGCTAGCATCTACTTGACCAAGATAGCTACTAACAACGGAAAGCATGCAAGATCACAAATAACAAAGACATGATAAATCAAGAATCAATCTGAAATAGCATCTCAATATCCATCGGATCCCCGCAAACACAACATGTAGGAATTACAAATAGATGATCTTGATCATGAACGGAGCTCACAAGATCTAAACATGATAGCACAAAGGAGAAGAACCAGCCATCTAGCTACTACATGGACCTGTAGTCCAAGAGATGAACTACTCACGCATCACACCGGAGGCTTGCATGATGATGAAGAAGGCCTCCAAGGTGAATTCCCCTCTCCGGCAGGGTGTCGGGAAGAGCTTAAGATCCCTCCCGATCTAGGGATGGAGACGACGGCCCAAAGTGTGATCATCTTCTCTAGTCTCCCGTTTCCACCTATTTGAAATGGTCAGCCTGTGCGACATCAATGGAATTGGAATTCGAAAATAAAGTAGACTTCGGGGAAGGAACCTATTCTTTGGTATCTCTCCTTGACTTCTTTGCATGCAGTACTTCGACTCAAGTACTAGCTTCAAGCGCTTACTATCAGGGTTGCGCTACGCATACAGAGCAGGAGATGGAAGCTTGGGTTGAGGAGGCTGTCAACGAGAATGGAATATTCGGATTCGTTTGATTTTGATTTTTTTTGTGAGAGGTCGCCATCCTTTGAAGAAAGCGTAATAGCTCACTGGTCTAGCTCCATGGCACCTAAAATGTCTCAGGGCTCAAGTGATTCACTGAAGCGACGAGCTATGTACGTGCTAAATCTTTTAAGGCCCAAAGTATCGGAAGGAAGGGTTGTGGTTAGCCCGTTGTGCCACCGAGCTTTGATAGCATATGGATTTCACTCGGATACAGACTCTTTCGTGGAATTTTGATTGGGTACTTAGGGTTTCTATATCAGAGGCATCTTATAGTCGGAAGGGGAGGCCGAGGGGGTGCCTGGGCTGGCCACACCACCCCTGGTGCGGGCCAGGCCTGGCCGCGCGGCCAGGTGGTGTGGCTGCCCTCCGGCCCCTCTCCGTCTCGTATTCTCGCTCTGTGTGTCCCTCGGTGAAAAATTGACCTTGGCTTTTGTCCCGTCCAATTCCGAGAGTATTCATTTTCTGACTTCCTGGAACCAAAAACAGCAGAAAACAGGCAGCTGGCACTATGGCTCTTGTTAATAGGTTAGTCCAAGAAATCATATGAAAAGTACTCCAAAGTGTGGACAAAACATAAGAAAGTAGATAAAACCAAGCATGGAACATCAAAAATTATGGATACATTAGCAACGTATCAGGTATTCAAGCACCCAATTGGGACAAACCATTCGAAATTATGTGTGATGCTAGTGATTATGCTATTGGGGCTATTTTAGGACAAAGAGAAGGCCCTAACCTTAATGTTATTCAATATGCCAGTCGAGTCTTTAAATATGATCAAAGGCACTATGCAACAACTGATAAAGAATTTGGTGTCGTTGTTTTTTCTTGCAGTAAGTTTAGACACTATATCATCAACTCAAAAGTAATAGTTCATACTGATCATCAATCTCTAAAACATCTTCTAGATAAAAAGGATGCTAAACCCCATCTAATCAAATGGGTCTTGTTACTTCAGGAGTACGATTTACAAATAGTAGATAAGAGGGGAAAGGATAACCCTGTGGCCGACCATTTGTCACAAATGGAAGGAATCATGGAAGATCCTATTCCTATGAACGAATCTATGCCAGGTGAATATCTTGCAGTTGTAGAAACTCATGATCCCTAGTTTGCAGATTATGCTAATTTCCTTGTAGGTAAGTTTCTACCAAAATGAATGGATTACAATCAAAGGAAGAAATTCTTCAGTGATTTAAAACATTACTTTTTGGATGATCCGTACTTATATAGACATGGTCTAGACGGGTTAATCTAGAAATGTGTGCCCGAGCATGAGATTAAAGACATCCTTAAAGCCTATCACGATAGTCCCTACAGTGCGCATCATGCTGGTAATCACACCGTAGCCAAAGTTTTACAGTCAGGCTTCTACTGGCCTACCTTAGTCAAAGATTCTCATGAATATGTTAAAAATTGTGATGCATATCAACGTATAAGTAATATAGGAAAAATACAAGAGATGAATATAAAATATAACTTAGTAATAGAGCCATTCGATGTATGGGGAATGGATTTTATGGGACCATTTGTTCCCTTTAACGGTTATACCCATATTCTTGTTATTTTTTATTATGTTACTAAATGGGTTGAAGCTATACCTACAGCTCATGTAGATGCAGCCACTTCTATCAAGATGGTCAAGGACATCATCTTCCCTAGGTTTGGAGTACCTCGATTTTTGATTACTGATGGTGGAACTCATTTTATGAAAGGAACTTTTCATAAGATATTTCAAAAATATGGAGTAGACCACTAGGTAGCTTCGCCTTACCATCCTCAAACCAGTGGGCAAGTGGAATTATCAAACAGAGAAATCAAGACCATACTCCAGAAAACAGTGAACAGATCAAGAAAAGACTAGTCTCTAAAGCTTAATGATGCACTGTGGGCGTATCGCACAGCATTCAAGAACTATATGGGAATGATACCATACAAAATGGTTTATAGTAAAAATTGTCATCTTCCACTAGAACTCGAGCATAAGGCTCGGTGGGCTATCAAAACTATGAATTTTGACTTTAAAACTATAGGTAAAAAACGACTCTTAGACATTCATGCTTTAGATGAACTAAGGAATGAGGCTTATGAAAATGCTAGAATATTTAAATAAAAAGTTAAGAAATGGCATGACCGAAAGTTAGAAGGCAAGGAATTTAAAACCGGAGATAAAGTTTTACTTTACAACTCTAGGCTTAAGATTTTTGCAAGAAAGTTGTAATCTAGGTCGGAAGGAGCATACGATGTTGAAGAAGCATATCCATCGGGAGCGATGAGATTGAAAAATACTACACCCACTTCTTCATCCTGGATTGTTAATGGGTAGCGATTGAAGCATTATAGAGTTGGCGAAGTAAACATTGTGGAATTGATCTCTGTGATTCCAGCTGAAGAACACAACAAGCGAAGGCTAGGTAACGAAGTATAAATACTTAAGTTATGTTTCTTTGAAACCTTTTTGGATGATTCCATTTTTCGTTCTAAACTCGTCTGGTTTTTCTAGTCATTCTGAATGGTTTTTTGACCAGGTACGGGCAAACTGTACGGTCAGACATGCCCGTACCACTAGTCGTTAACCATTCGGAGTATCGGCTCTGATTTTTTTAATACGGTATTGGACGATATGGGTTGATCCACCCGTACCGGTGGTCATCACCAGTATTGTTTCCTTCACGACAAATTTATTCTTGTGTCATTAAAAAAATTGAAGTCGGCAATTAGTCCGTACGGGAGCGCAGTACGGGCGGAGCTCGCCCGTACCATAGCTCGCGACCGACTCTAGTCCCTTGGAACTTCCGATTTTTCTTTCCAATCTGCACTTTTTCCTCTTCCTTGCTCTTCTTCGTCCAATTTCAGATCTAGAACTTTTCCATGTCCTTCTATAATGAAACCTCAGATCTCACTTGGTTAAGAAGGAGCACGCCGCTGAAGGACGAGTCAAGAAGGAGGGATCCGAAGGGGATACTTCATCTTCCTCAAACCGCGAGCTTCCAAGTGTGGTTCCACTCCCCAATCGGGAAGATATGTTTCCACATAAATTGGAGATGCTCAGGCACGTGGAGCAAGTAAGGAACAAAGAAGAATCTCCGCTCAACCCCTACAGGTATAACCTTCATGGATCTTCTCTTAAATCACCTCCGGAAACCTCTTCCAAGAAAAGGGGAGACCGAGATGAGATTCGAGAGAAGATAAAGAACCTTGAAAAGATTTCTAAGGCTTGTGTTGAGACCATTGGTGAAGGGGTTGACTCTTACTGGATGATGGGCAGAGACCTCGAAAAGAAGGTCGATGACATTGATGGTAGGGTACAACTCCTCACTAAGATCATTATGCAGATGGAAGATGATAGAAGAACTTTAAGTAAAGTAATCAAGGAATTACACGTTGGCATCATAGAGATGTTTGCGCAATTCGCGTGTATTGCTCAAGCCTGCAACCTCAAGACAGATGAAGAAGAGGAAGATGACGACTTCTTTACTCTCAAAAAGGAGTAAGTAATCGCAAGGGATTATTTGATCCACCTGGCTTGACACCAAGCTTGGGAGGATCTATGAGAACCATGTAATCTATCTTACGGTTTTTAGCATATTTACTTTTCCTGCACGCATGGTTAGGTTTAAATTTCCAATTTTTCATTAGTTGCATCAACTTCGAGTTCCCTTTGTTCAAGAGAAGAATTATATCCGTTGAGTTATGAGACTTTATGACAATTGAACTAGATTCATGATTATTATATTAGATGATTGAACTAGGTTGAGTGTTATGATACTTGTATAGCTGTCATAATTTTAGGGACTTCCACACCTTTAGAAGTATTGATTAAGTTATGAGAAGAAGAATTCTAGCAACATATTATGATTAAGAGTTTTCAAAATCCATTGAAGTAGTGAGCATGATCAAATAGCCTGCTGAAAACAAAAGGAGAAAAAGAGAGCAAGGAAAAATATAGACATACAAGTATAGAAAAAGAAAAAGAAAGCAGTTATCAAAAGAATCAAGCATATAAAAGAGAGGAAGAAGAAAAAGAAAATGATCATGAATCTTCACTATTAAACTTAGAGCTATAAATCTCTAAACTCCGTGATTACATGATATGTTGAATCACTAGTAGCTTTTATAATTTCATTAATACTAGAAAAAGGGTGTGGAAGCCTCTAAGTTATGTAATGTGTAAGGGTATGGTAATACCCCCCATGTATCTTTACATCTGATGTTATATTCTTGTTTCAATTTTTGCCTCATTTATTGTAACGTCTCGTGTCTCATGAACATGATGATTTTGTCTATAAGCCACCATCTTGCTTGGGGACGAGCAAGAACCTAGCTTGGGGGAGTTGATGCGTCCAAAATTAAAGCATTTTTACCTCTTGTTTTTGTAGAAATAGAGTAGGGATTTTTGTATTTTACTGCGCCTACGCGCGCTATTTCGTTATTGTTTCAACAGGAACCCAAATCATAGAGTCATAGATAAACATATCAATTTGAGCTATCATATTGTGTAATTATATGATATTTCTATGTGATAAAAGCCATTTTATGAATTTACCTTCGCACCTGGAAGAATAACAAACAAGGAGGAGGCATCAACACTGATAACGACCACTGGTATGGGCAGATCCCGCCCGTACCAGGCACCATCAGGACCGCCTCGTCAAATAGTTTCTCCTGGCAAAGACAAGGGAGAGATCCGACATTCATAGCCACTAGAAACCACAAAACACCACATTCGAAAGGGATCTGAAGGAGGAACTTGGCTAGGGTAAAATCCTAGCTGCTTCGCGGATCATTGGAGGACAACGCATCATCCCCTTCACCAACAACCGCTGCATATTCATCAACACTATTACCACATCTTTCATCTATTAGATCTCTTTGTAATTCCAGATCCAATTGTGGTTTGCATCAGATCTACACATGTACTTTAATCCATCCATTTGATTATGATGATGTTGTTGATTGCTTCCATGAGTGAGTAGTTCCTTTATTCTTGAGGATATGGAGAAACCCTAGCACCACTATTAACTTGTAATAAAGATGATCTATTCTTGTGTCCATATGACTTGCTTGTCTATGATATAATTATGACTTGTGTTTGATTTCTCTCTTTAGATGATATGTGAAGTTGACCATGTATCATTTGCCTTTGGGACTAAAGGGAGGAAGAAACCCTTTGGACGTGTTGTGGAAGCATACCTAGAGTGCCCTGTGACAGATTAGCGCTGGCTCGTAACCCACACGGTCAAAGGGGGATTAAGAGGGACTCCCTAAGATAATTAAGATATCCATGGGGAAACCCTTAATTGCGGTAGCCTATATGGGTGATTGCTCTCAGGCATTGCAGTGGTTATTTAGAGGTAACCTCACACTTGGCTCAACAAAGTGGTTTCCTACGAGCCTTGTCATGAACATCTTATTATGGGGCTCTCTCCACACATATCATGACATACGAATTATGTTATCTTGATTACATATAATAAAGTACTATGCCAGTGGTGTATCCTACATCCCCGAGAACGTTTTAGCCCTATTGAGTTCAACCATGCTTCCATACAATCTTGTTACTTGTTTTCTTTTACTTGTTTTAATTACTTTTCTACAAACAACCATGAACAATTCAAACACCCTTTACTTGAGATCAAAGACAACTTACAAGTATTCTTTGGTAGATAGTAACAAGGGGCATAAAGGCTTAACCAATAGCTCTCTGTGGGTTCAATATCTTTACTTCGAAACTAGCTACAATTGATCTGTGCACTTGCAATCATCAATGGTCTCACGGTCTAAGAAATAGGACACTAGGTCTTTTCTTTCTATTCATCATAACTTAAACTTCGTGATATGATCGGGTCACGATGCTTTAGATCGGGTATAGTTCATCACCTCATTCTCGTAATGAGGTGTCTCCATTGTCAACTGACATAAATGCCACATGATCAGGAAACCTTGATCATATGTTGACCAATGAACCATTAACTGGAGTTTCATTGGAAACTACTGGTTGTTTGTATGTCACACGTGTATTGGCGTTTCCTATCAATACAGTTATAGCATGACATAAAACATTAATCATAAACCTTATGAAATATGATAATAATCCATATTATTGTTTCTCTCTAGGGCATATTTCCAACAATTGAGATACAACGAACAAGTTGTCATTTGTATGTCTCGATTAATGTAATCCTTAGACCTAAGGTTGTCGCACAATCCGAGTTGAGGATCACCGACTTAGGTTCTATCAAACACTATTTCGTCACAGGGCAGTTATAAAGGCAGAGTTTGGGTCGACTGAATCAAGCTGCATGATGTGGATAACCAACATGGGATTTTGCCCCTCCAACTGGAGAGATATTCTTTGGGCCCTCTCGAATGATATGATTTGGAAAGCATGGCCATGCACAACTCGGTTAAGTGTTAACTGAGGCGATCGACTAAGAGTTAGTCGGATGAATCACTTATCTCGGATCGAGAAGAGAGTCGGGCTATTTAAGGGATGATGATTATTCGCCTATAGTTCGACAAGGTATATCATGAGGAAAAAGGGACTTGGACGTAAGTCACATTGGAAAGGCATATCTTCATGACTCTTTGGTACTTGGGAGTCGACATGTTCTACTAGGATCCGCTATCGATTGATCGATTGAGAGTCGGACTGTAATCATGTCCAAGTTGCCATGAGCCTGCATGGTCACACACTTAAGAGCAGGAGCAAGTCATTTGGGTTGGACCCAAACCGGATATGGACTGAGTCAGTGAGTCGGACTCATAGTGACTAATATGGGCTTTAGTGAATGGGCCACAAGTGAGTGGAGCCCACTTTCACTCCCTATATATATTGGGGCACAGATACCTAGAGAGGTGCTGCGATTAGGTCATTCCATACGTTGGAAACCCTAGATCCACTTTAGTCCTACCACTGTACTGGACCTAGCAGGGCACCGCCGGTGCTCCTCCTCATACGTGTGGACACCAGCAGAGGTGATGTAGGATCGACACTTCGACGATCATATATTGGACCGAGATCGTGAGGACTGCACTGCATCAATTGACGCACTTCATCAGTAATCCGCAACTATGTGTCTAGTGGTAATTCTCGTGGCTTATCACCTCAGCTATATGTTGGGTTAACCGCGTAGGGAAAAAAGTTGTTTTTATCTCTACGTGGCCAACTAGTGGTATCAAAGTTATAGCTTCTGGTTTTAGGCTCGAGATCGCGCATATGTGATATGCGGTTGGCTATAGATTAGATCTATTTGTTGTTTCGGTGGTCGATCTATGAGATAGATCGATTCTGTACAAGGTTGATTGGATCAACTGTACTTGGGGAATGGATGATCGAATTTCCGTGATCATACTACTGCGGTCGTGGAACGACAAACCCCTACCAGTCGGTTTCCACATCGGGGTAGATTATGACACGTAAATCCAGAAGCAATGATTCAAGATCAAAAGAGTTGATCGAATAGGAATAATGATCAGAATCCATATCCGGATGTAAATGAGATTTGTGTTTTCGGAAAAATCGTCGGGCGCTGCCCGCACACACGAGGGGTGCTGCCCCCTTTGATGCCCGCCTGCTATCTAGCTAGCAGGACCGCCGGCTTCCCCCTATCGTAGCACCTTAGATGTCGTTGCAAATTTCACAACACCGGTAGATATCGTATCTATGCATAACTTGTCTTTGCAGGAAGTTTGTGAATGGTATGGCTTATATGCATGTGATGTGTGTAATTCATACGTGATTGCGAATCACGGTTTTTGTCAGTCGGCTGGATCCTAGGTGCTATCATGTTATTGTATAACGACATGCGTGTATCTATATAATTTACTTTACTAGCTAGTGTAGCTGCTTGGAGAACCCGGATGGCATGCAAGTCAATGTACAAGTTGACGACATGGAGTAAGATGGCAAGTGACAAGAGTTGGAACGAGTCGACTTACAGGCTTCATGGAGATGGAGATCGCCATGAAGAGAGCCCATACCATTTCATATTAAAATTGCTTTATTTTATGTTATTGATATGTCTTGGTTTTACCTTTGTTAGATAGTCGGTAAAATTTATCCCTCAAACAAGGTTTTAGTCGGTTTTCCCGCCAGTGTTTGCCACCATCATAGGTTGGACATTCTTGGTTAGAGGGCTCATAAAATTGAGGTGCTGCCAATTCTTTCCGATTAGGTGGGGATCGAGTCAGACTCTTACTCGGAAGCACTCGGTGAGCTAGATAGGTCTATCACAATGGTTGTGGGACTCAGGGAAGAGTCGGACGGGATCCGGGGCATGTGATGCCACCCCGACCAAAAGGAAGTCATATGATATACGATTGACAGGAGTTTGATGGCTCGGTGTTGATGTAGAGCTTCTTGGGGAACCCCAAGAGGAAGGTATGATGAGCACAGTAGCAAGTTTCCCTCAGTTATGAAACCAAGGTTTAATCAAACCAGTAGGAGCAAGGAAACACCCCATAGGTGTTGCTAGTTGAGCTTTGGCAGGGCGCACTACCGGTGCTAGTAGCAACATGGAGACCTACACAACACAACCACAGAACTCTGTCCCCAACTTGCGATGAGGTTGTTAATCTCACCGGTTTTGCTGAAAACAAAGGATTAAACGTATCGAATGGAAGGAAGTAATAGTTTGCAGAAAGTAAACACAAAGCAGTAAACAGTTTGTAGATTGTATGTAAAAGAAAGGATCGGGGTCCATAGTTCACTAGAGGTGGCTCTCCTTAAGATAGATAACATGCTGGGTGAACAAATTACAGCGGGGCAATTGACAAACATCAAGAAAGCAATACATGCATATACTGATCATCTTCACTCCTTTGGAACTTGATTAGGCATTACAACATTATACGTAGACCCGCCATCCAACTGCATCTATGACTAATAATCCACCTTCAGGTTATCATCCGAACCCCCTCCAGTATTAAGTTACAAGCAACAGATTATTGCTTTACGAATGGCATGTAATGTAAACAATACGATTGTTCTATGAACAAAGGATTGTTGTTTTCTCCCTAGTAGCAACAACACATCTAGTACCTTAGAGATTTCTATCACTTCCCCAGATGACCAGAGGCATGAACCCACTATCGAGCATAAATACTAACTCTTGGAGTTGCTAGCATCTACTTGGCCAAGATAGCTACTAACAACGGAAAGCATGCAAGATCACAATAACAAAGACATAATAGAATCAATAATCAATCTGAAATAGCATCTCAATATCCATCGGATCCCCGCAAACACACATGCAGAATTACAAATAGATGATCTTGATCATGAACGGAGCTCACGAGATCTAGACATGAAAGCACCAAAGAAGGAGAACCAGCCATCTAGCTACTACATGGCCCGTAGTCTAGAGATGACACTACTCACGCATCACACCGGAGGCTTGCATGATGATGAAGAAGGCCTCCAGGGTGAATTCCCCTCTCCGGCAGGGTGCCGGGAAGAGCTTCAGATCCCTCCCGATCTAGGAATGGAGATGACGGTGGCTACAGACTCTTTCGTGGATTTTGGATCGGGTACTTAGGGTTTTCGTTCTGAGGGCAATATATAGGCGGAAGGAGAGGCCAAGGAGGTGCTAGGGTCGGCCAGACCACCCCTGGCACAGGCCAGGCCTGGCCGCGCGGCCAGGTGGTGTGGCCGGCCCCCAGCCCTTCTCCGTCTCGTATTCTGGCTTCAGATGTCTTCCGGAAAAATAGGCAATTTGGCTTTTGTCCCGTCCAATTCCGAGAATATTCATTTTCTGACTTTCCTGGAACCAAAAACAGCAGAAAACAGGCACCTCGCACTATGGCTCTTGTTAATAGGTTAGTCCAAGAAATCATATGAAAAGTACTCCAAAGTGTGGACAAAACACAAGAAAGTAGATAAAACTAAGCATGGAACATCAAAAATTATAGATACATTTGCAATGTATCAACATCCCCAAGCTTAACTCCTGCTCGTCCTCGAGTAGGTAAGTGATAAAAAGAAAGAATGATTTTTGAGGTGACATGCACCATCATAAACTTGATCAAAGTATTTGTAAAACATTCAAAGATGGGATCATAGTACTTCAATCATAACATGAAATACAAAGTTTTGGCAATAAGACAAAGAAACTATGATGCAACATGAAAAGGCACAAACAAAAGATTCATGAATAACAATGCTTTGCAAGACGTTTGTTTGTTTCACATAAAGAAAACATAGCATAATAGTATTCAGCTTGTCCCTCATAGAGTAGCAAATATAAATGCATAGGACACCTTCAAAGTTCATAAGAGTGACTAGATACAGATAGTTTAAAGCAAGCAATATCAAGTTATGCATCAATCAACTAGTCTTGGGACAATGCACATAGAACTAAGAATGGTCACTATGCTCTCAAAGTAGGTGCATAAAGGTAGAAGGTGGAGACTCAATGTAATGGTGGAAGAAAGGCCTTCATAGAAGGAAGTAGGGATTCAAGTCTCATAAAGAGCTTCCAAAAATTATGGTACTTGTTAGCTTTCAGCTCTCATTGCCCCTATCATAAGCATCTTGAAGGTGATTAATGTTCAAGTGACACAACTAAGAGGATATGCTTGACAAGTGATAAGTTGAAATCTCATGCCCCTTACTTACGAAGACCGAACCTCATGCTACTCAACTTTAGTCACGAGTAAGCTCTTGTCATTGTAAGTACATATGTATCATAAAGAACCGCCAACGGGGTACCCCTTGCACATGATACAGGAGCTATCCCATAATCAAAATGACAAGCCAAGCAGACAATGAGCATCTGAGCGATCTTTTTATTTGCTATTTGCATAGGTTTTTATTGATGATGCTTCATAGAGTGCTCATTATGGTGATGCTGCAAGTTTCCACCATGATTAGGCATGGCTTAGGCTAGCGGCACAGGCGCTTCTCTAACACACATACAAACTCCATGATCTTACAAGTTCCACTTTTATTTCACACCGCCGGGATCCATAAGCAAAAGAACATGATATCAACGGGTAGAAAGTACAGGTGCAATGTTGAAAGCGTTCCCCATGATACATGGTTCTGCTAACTTCAACTTATAAAGCGCAAGCATATACGCAACAAAGAAGGACCCAATGGTTCAAGTTATTAAATGCAGAAAGTAAAGTGTGCCATCAAGTTCGTGAGAGCTTTAATCACCAGTTTTCTCATAACAAGTTTAATTTGGAAGGTAAACAAAAACATGAATATACTTGGAATAGCATATGCTAGTAGGTAGGTATGGTGGACTCTTTGGAATAAATTGGTTTAGGGAGTTGGATGCATGAGTGGAACTCATACTTGGTTGTGGAGGCTAGCAAAAGACTGGGAGCGACAAACTAAGAGAGCAATAATGGCCATAATCATGCAGAGCGACAAAACATCATTGATCAAAGCATAAAGTGATACTACAAGTTGAAAACTAAAGGATCATAAAGGCTATGGTGACTTGAGATAGTCATAAATGGTGTGAGCATGCGCCAAGTCAACCCAAATAAAGCATCAAAGGAGAATACCACAATACTATGTTTTAATATGCTAAAACAACGCATGATTCATCCAAGGCACATTAAGCAATCTCAATTGTTTATAACAATTCATGCTACATAAAAGAATACTAAGCATAAAGCCAAAACAATAACAAGCATGGCATGACAAAGCATAGGCCACCGTCAAAAACAAGCTCTTTTTACCACATAAGCATGAACTTTCCTGCTCTTTTCCAATCCAAACCAAACTATTTGAAAACCAATGTATGAAAGAGGGGTCCAACCAATTTATTCAGCAAACTAAGAACACCAAGCAAATGAAAAACCAAAACCAAAAACGAAAGATTCTCCAAGAACAACACAACTGTGCATGAAACAATAAAAATGAAGCGTTTGGAAGAAACCTGGGATTTTATTGATGAAGAGGGGGATGCCTTGGGCATCCCCAAGCTTTGACGCTTGTACATCTTGGATATTTCTTGGGGTGACACGCGTGGCATCCCCAAGCTTAAGCTTTAGTCCATCCTTCATCTCATTACTCATTCTTCCATACATCTGAAATTTTTCCTTCATACAAAACTTCACACAATCTTTATTAGCAACATTAGTGCACTCAAGATAAATAAGCTTAAGTTCTAACACCAAAGAAGAACTTCCATTAGAACAATATATACGTAGCACTTCCCTCAAAAAGCTCTATTCCCCAAAAGAACTCAAAAAGGAACCAACAAAAAGCAAATGCAGAAAATGGGAGAAATCTGTCAAAACAGACCAGCAGGTAAAGACGAATTTTTCGAAGACTTCTGTGCTCAAATCAAAAATTGTTGAACTAAGAAAAGTTAGATAAAACCTGGGGCAGAATCACAAAAATTCACGCCTCAAAAGGACGTTCAGAGATTTTACATGAATTTTTCGGTGAAGCACAAAAAATCTGTTTCGGGACAGCAACTTTCCC
>OU342746.1:439262668-439462403 GCA_910589775.1 Avena eriantha
ATCCGAATCCCGCAGCATGACGGCGCTCCGCGGTGAAGATGTATCTCGTTCGTGCAGTCCTAACTTGGGACCACGGTCACGAGAGAGAGAGAGAGTATCAATTGGAGGTCTCCCAAAAGTAATGAAACCTTTATTGAATATTGTGTGTATTTATCTGGCCAAATACCCCCACTATATATAGGGGAGGTACTACCTCCCTCAAAGTCTCGGGATGAAACTATAGGAGAGGAGAGGGGGAGGGGTGGCACCGCTGGCTACCCCCATGGGCCCCGCGCGGGGGCTGGCCCACTAGGGCACCGGCCACCCCCTCTGGCCCTTCTCCCTCTTGTCTTTCCCTAATGGCCCCTCTTCCCTCTGGAATTGGCCCATTAAGCCTTTTGACCTTTAAATTGATTTTCTCTTTTATTAAATAATTATGAATAAATGATTAAATCAATATTTAACATTCATTCATATATTATTCAATCTCCGTGGCTATGGAACACCTTCCACCTCCACTCCGGACTTACCGAAACCCTTCTGATTTTCTCTCTACTATTCTTCGGTGATTCTGCTGATCCTATAAACACTCTCTAAGCATCATCAAACCCTTAAGCGTGATACCATATGGTTCGGGAACACTCCAGACATGGTTAGGACACTCCCGGACCAATGCTCAATAGAGGGACCTCGATGGCCATGTGCCCCTGTGCGTTCCACGAAGATCTTTTGTTGTTTGAACCGAGACAGTCGTGTCTTATTCCCTTTGTCTCTCGACAATCGCATTCCCCGAGATCTGATCAATGACATCACCATGTCGTGTTCAATCTAGCTACTGAAAAATACTACTTGACTCATTCTGACAAGTGATATCCCTATGATCAAATCACATGCTGCACAACTATTGGATATAACTTCTCCGAGTGGGCCCTTGAGTATCTTTTCGTCACGAGGATGGACAAATCCCGCTCTTGACATATATGGCCTCAACGGTTTCCTCCGAGTACCTGAACACACCTTTATAACCACTGTATTACCAAGTGGCGCTTGATGCTATCTAAGCACTCTCGGGAGACGGTGATTGATATAGCCTCACAGTCTAAGGAATAGTCTACGAGGATCCATTTCTAATCATCATAACTTGAACTTCGTGACATGATCGGGTCACGATCTTTAGGTTGGGTATTGGTTCATCATCTCATTCTCAGAATGAGTTGACTCCATTTCCAACTGGCATAAATGCCACATCATCAAGAAACTTGATCATCTGTTGACCAATGAACCAGTGACTAGAGTTTCACTGGGAACCCCAGGTTGTTTATATATCACACGTGTATTCATGTTTCCACTCAATACAGTTATAGCATGATATAAATCTTAATTATGAACTTTATGAAATATGATAATAGTCCTTATTACTATTTGTCTCTAGGGCATATTTCCAACAATACCAACTAATGCGAGAGAAACAGACACCCCCCCAAAGCCACTTTATATGGTACAAGTCGTATGTCAAGCGTGGACCAGTCTCGCGAATGAACGCGTAAAGTCGGTTGGGGGCGCTTCATCAAGAATTGATGCAGTATACACAAGTACACGTGGGAGGGTAACAACTAAAATATCAATTCCCACACGCTACAACTCGTGTGTTCTACCCGTACTAGCAATACTACGCATAGATCTAGCTCTGATACCACTGTAGGGGTTCGCGCATGAAAACAATAAAAAATTCCTACGCCAAGAACCCTAATGCCAGGACCTATCTATTAGTAATGCAGTAATGGGAGGGGCTTTTCGCGAACTTACCCTTGAAGAACAAAAAGCATGGTCAACGCTCGGGAGAGTGTGGTTGATGTAGTCAGCTCTAACGCTGACCTCGGGGTCGTGTTGAAGTCCTGTGGCTCCAACGACTCCTAATGCCCCAAGTGTTGCACCTCCGAGGGAGTTACACATGTCTAGTGCCTGACGATGACTCTCGCTCCTCTGATCTAACAGCAGTTGCAAAAGTAGACCTTCTGGATCCGAATCCAGCTGTGCGACGGTGCTCCGCGGTGAAGAAGTCTCCTTCTTGCGCGGTCACAGGAGAGAGAGTATCAATTGGAGGTCTCCCCGAAAAAGAGAGAGAACCTTTATTGATTATTGGTGTATTTAATTTGTCAAAATACCTCACAATATATAGGGGGAAAACCCCCCACTTAGCTAATTAGCAGCCATGTGGGAATAAACAAAGGAGAGGAGAGGAGGGGGGCTGACCGCCGCCGGCCTAGGCCCAAGTGGGCCCCACACGGGGTTCCTTGGCCTAGTCGGCCACCCCTCTCTCTTTTCTCCTTTGGTCTTTACCGCATGGGCCTTTGTCCTATGGAGTTAGGCCGAATTAGGTATTTGACCTTTTAATTTATTTTTCTTTTATTAAATAATTACAAATAAATGATTAAATCAATATTTAGCATTTACTTACACATTATTCAATCTTCGTGGCTATGGAAATCCTTCCACCTCCACTCCGGACATCCTCTGGACTTATCCGAAACTATTCCCATTTTCCCTCTTTCTATTCTTCGGTGATTCTCTCGATACCAAAACGATCTGCGAGCATCATCAAGCCCTTAAGCTGTGATACCCCACAGTCCGGGAACACTCCAGACATGGTCAAGACACCTCTCGTAACAATGATCATCAGCGGGACCTGGATGCCCATGATGACCCCTATGTATTCCACGAATCTTTCGTCGCTGAACCATGAACGTCGTATCATATTCCTATTGTCTCTTCGATACTTGCATTGTTCGAGATCTGATCAATGACAACGTCATGTCGTGTTCAATCTCGTTACCTACAAATTCTACTTAACTCGTTTTGACAAGAGATATCCCCGTGATCAAATCACACATTGCACCGCTATTGGATATAACTTCTCCGAGTGGGCCCTGTAGTATCTTTCCATCACGCGAATAGACAAATCCCGCTCTTGATGCATAACGCCTCTACATGTTCCTCTGAATACCTGAACACACCTTTACGATCAGCATTCACACAAGTGACGTTTGATGCTATTTTAGTATTCTCGGGTGACAGTGATTTATATGGTTGATGCGTCCAAAATTGAAGCATTTTTACCTCTTGTTTTTGCATAATAGAGTAGGGATTTTTGTATTTCACTGCGCCTACGCGCACTATTTCATTCTTGTTTCAATAGGATCCCGAATCATGGAGTCATAGATGAACATATCAATTAGAGCTGTCATATTGTGTAATTATATGATATTTCTAAGTGATAAAAGCCATTTTATGAATTTACCTTTGCACCCGGAAGAATAACAAACAAGGAGGAGGCATCAGCACCAATAACTACCACTGGTACGGGTGCAGCATGCTCGTACCATTCGCCCATACCGTCTGCCCGTACTAGGCGCCATCGGGACCGCCTCGTCAAATAGTTTCTCCTGGCGAAGATGAGAGAGATATCCGACATTCACATCCACCAGAAACCACGGAAGACCATATCCGAAAGGGATCTGAAGGAGGAACTTAGCTGGGGTAAAATCCTAGCTGCTTCGCGGATCATTGGAGGACAACGCATCATCCCCTTCACCATCAACCGCTGCATCTTCATCACCACCATTACCCCATATTTCATCTATTAGATCTCTTTGTAATTCCAGATCCAATTGTGGTTTGCATTAGATCTACACCCGTACTTTAATCCATCCATTTGATTATGATGATGTTGTTGATTGCTTCCATGAGTGAGTAGTTCCTTTGTTCTTGGGGAGACGGAGAAACCCTAGCACCACTATGAACTTGTAATAAAATGATCTATTCTTATGTCCATATGACTTGCTTATCTATGATATAATTATGACTTGTATTTGATTTCTCTCTTTAGATGATATGTGAAGTCGACCATGTATCATTTGCCTTCGGGACTAAAGGGAGAAAGAAACCTTTTGGACGTGTTGTGGAAGCGTACCGGAGTGCCCCATGACAGATTGGCGCCAGCTCGTAACCCACACGGTCAAAGGGGGATTAAGAGGGACTCCCTAAGCTAATTACGATATCCATGGGGAAACCCTTAATTGCGGTGGCCTGTATAGGTGATTGCTCTCAGGTATTGCAGTAGTTATTTAGAGGTGACCTCACACTTGGCTCAACAAAGTGCCTTCCTACGAGCCTTGTAGTGAACATCTTATTATGGGGCTCTCTCCACACATATCATGACATAAGAATTATGTTATCTTGATTACATATAATAATAGTACTATGCTAGTGGTGTATCCTACATCCCCGAGAACGTTTTAGCCCTATTGAGTTCAACCACGCTTCCATACAATATTGTTACTTGTTTTCTTTTACTTGTTTTAATTACTTTTCGGTAAACAACAATAAACAATTCAAACACCCTTTACTTGAGATCAAAGAAAACTTACAAGTATTCTTTGGTAGATAGTAATAAGGGGCATAAATACCTTAACCAATAGCTCTCTGTGGGTTCGATATCTTTACTTTGAAACTAGCTACAATTGATCTATTCACTTGTAGTCATCAAGCAATTTTCTGGCACCGTTGCCGAGGAGCTAAGCGCTTTTGGACTTTATTCTTAGTTACTTACTTTACTCATTGTTTTACGATAGTTGTTTATTAGTTTCAGGTGATACATTATGGGCGAGTACCAACATATAATTCAGCTTGAGGCTATGAGGAATTCGGTCCGCCCATGGACGCATATTTAAAATCCAATAACCCAAGAGGGTATGATATTAACCCCATGCTTTTAGATCTTTTGCATGCAAAAAAATTGCAGGAGATGGTACGGAGGATCCGTATGAGCATGTAGGGTTCTTCAAAGATATTTGTGGGACTTTCCATCTTAATAGAAAATTGAGGATGAGGTTAAGTTTGCTCTTTTTGCCCAAACCATCATTGACGAAGCTCGTTCTTGGTATATTCAGAGTTTTGCAAAGATTACTAATTCCTAGGAGAGCCTAGCCTCTCTATTTTTAGTTGATTTCTTTCCCAGGACAAAAACTGTTGGCGCAAGACGCATGATTACAAATTTTAAAGGAAAACCTGGAGAAAGCATGCATGAGGGGTACACAAGATTTCGAGGTTTGCTTGACCGCTTCCCCCATCATAATTTCCCACCTTGGCTAGTGATACATACCTTCCACGCAGGTTTGGACGATGATAATAGAACTGAACTCGATTCCCTTACCAACGGGTTGTTCACCGAATTCAGTATTGAGAGGGGATGGAATTTATTAGATACGGTGAATAGGATAGAGAAAGCCTATTGTGAGGCAGAATTTAAAAAGGAAAACCCCATAGAGTATAATTGTTTAAAGAGGTTTCTAGCTTCTGGAAAGGTAGAAAAATTGCTTGGGAATTTTAACCTTGACCATCGCATGATCATTCAAATTGTTAGATCCTATGCTGACTACCTGCAAATTCCAAAAGATTGGGAATACTATACACCACCTATGGAAGAAAAACCATCTAAAATTAGCCGTAATGATAGATACTCAAAAATGCAAAACAAAATGTTAGTTGAAGAGGAAACTATTCTTACTAAGGTAATGGATAGTAGGGGTGAAGGGAATAAAAGAATAGGAAGATTAACTAGAAATTTAGGAGCCATTAAATAAAACATTGGGATAGTAAAAGAAATTTTGGAACCTGAATTATTCAAGGAAGAGGTTATAATGGTAAGTAAAGAATCCTCCGAAATGGTAGGAGGAAATTTTGACAGTAAGAATAAAAGTCAACAGAAAATTCTTTTTTTGTTTAGGAGGGACTACTTACATAGGGTTCTGTGACTTGAGTTCTTCTATGAACATAATGCCTTATACCATTTATAAAGAATTGTGCGATCACCTTGATGAATCTTACCTTGAGCCGTCAGAAGTAACTTCTATGTTCTCTAATCGAACTTTGCATCCTTCTCATGGAGTACTTCACAATGTTTACATCTCTATTGGGGCTTTTGTGTATCCAAATGATTTTCATATTATCGAAAGACCTTTGAACTCCAGTTGCCCAGTTATTTTTGGTAATCGTTTTTACAATTCTATGAATATTGATATTGACAACAAAAAGCAGGCTTTATCTTTACAGCTTGGTGAAGAAACTGTAGAAATAAGCTACAGCCAATTCACGAGACTACTTTATGAGAAGAAAATCGAGATTAAGGAGGAGAAGACTATTGAAGAATTGGCAGCAATCTACTTTTGTACCCCACAATCTGAATTGGAGAGAAGTTTGACAAGTGATGATTCTCTTGCCAATGACTCTGCAAAAGAAGATTTGGATGAAATCCTCAACACCACACCAGAGACTGAATAAGGGCTCATGGATGAATATGAAGAGATTGGAAGAAAAGGGGACGAGGATCCACCGCCTATTGTTCTAAGACCTATCTCTCCAGGGCTCAGGTATGAATTCTTAGACAAGGAAGGTAAATGTCCGGTAATTTTTTAACAATAATCTCTCTCCAGATGAAAGCACGAAGTTGTTAGAAGTACTAGTCAAACAACGAGAAACTTTTGGATATACGCTGAATGACATAAAAGATATAGATCCGACCATAGTAACTCACAAGATTCCCATGGTTGAGGATGCTAAACCATTTGTTGATAACCACAAAAGATTAAATCCCAAAATAAAAGTGGTAGTGAGAAAGGAAGTAATCCGTATGTTAGACAGCGGTATTATCTATCCAATTTTAGATAGCAAATGGGTGATTCCAACTCATTGCATACCTAAGGAAGGATGCATAACAATAATTAATAATGATAAGGATGAACTGATCCTAGCTAGAACGATAGCAGTATATAGAATGTGTATTGACTTTAGGAAGTTGAATAAATAAACCATAAAAATGCATAAGCAACTTCCCCTTATTAATGATATTATGGATAGGATGTCCGCTAATTCTTACTTTTGTTTCCTTGATGGATACTCCAGTTATTCTCAAATAGCTATCCAACCTGAAGATCAAGAAAAAACTACTTTCACGTGCCCCTATGGAACCTATGCTTATCGGTTAATGCCATTTGGATTGTTTAACGCAGCTGCTACTTTTCAAGAGTGTGTTTTAAAAATCTTTGACAGTTTTGTGGAGAGTTCCATGGAAGTTCTTATGGATACCTTTGTTGTCTATGGATCTACCTTTGAACAATTTCTATATAATCTTAATAGAGTTTTGTAAAGGTGTAAACAAACGAAGATGGTTCTAAACTAAGAACGTTGTCGCTTCATGGTAATGGTAAGGGAAGGTATAGTGTTTAGGCATAAAGTTTCTGAGAAAAATATTAAGATCGATAGTTCAAACTTAATTACTTTAGAAACACTTCCAATTCCGGAAGATATAAAAGGAGTAAAGAATTTCCTTGGGCATGTTGGTTTTCACAGGCGCTTTATCAAATATTTTGCTAAAATAGCTGCCCCTTTAACTCGTCTACTAGATAAAGATAGTATTTTCGCTTTTGACAGAGATTGCCATGATTCTTTTGAACAATTAAAGAAAGCTTTAATTTCTGCACCGGATATTGATGACTCGTGTATTAACGAGCTCATTGGCGAACCCCAAGAGGAAGGTATGATGAGCATAGCAAGGAAACAACCCAAAGGTGTAGCTAGCTGAACTTTGGTAGGGCGAACTACTGGGGCCAGCAGCAACGTGGAGACCTGCACAATACAACCACAGAACTCTGCCCCCAACTTACGATGAGGTTGTCAATCTCACCGGTTTTGCTGAAAACAAAGGATTAAACATATCGAATGGAAGAAAGTAATAGTTTGCAGATAGTAAACACAAAGCAGTAAACAGTTGATTGTAGATTGAATGTAAAAGAAAGGACCAGGGTCCATAGTTCACTAGAGGTGGCTCTCCTTAAGATAGATAACATGCTGGGTGAACAAATTACAACAGGGCAATTAACAAACATCGAGAAAGCATACAAGCATATACTACTCATCTTGACTCCTTTGAGACTTGATTGGGCATTACAACATTATACATAAACCGCCATCCAACTGCATCTATGACTAATAATCCACCTTCAGGTTATCATCCGAACCCCCTCCAGTATTAAGTTGCAAGCAACAGATAATTGCATTACGAATTGCGTGTAAAGTAAACAATATGATTGTTCTATGAACAAAGGATTGTTGTTTTCTCCCTAGTAGCAACAACACATCTAGTACCTTAGAGATTTCTGTTACTTCCCTAGATTACTAGAGGCATGAACCCACTATCGAGCATAAATACTAACTCTTGGAGTTGCTAGCATCTACTTGACCAAGATAGCTACTAACAACGGAAAGCATGCAAGATCACAAATAACAAAGACATGATAAATCAAGAATCAATCTGAAATAGCATCTCAATATCCATCGGATCCCCGCAAACACAACATGTAGGAATTACAAATAGATGATCTTGATCATGAACGGAGCTCACAAGATCTAAACATGATAGCACAAAGGAGAAGAACCAGCCATCTAGCTACTACATGGACCTGTAGTCCAAGAGATGAACTACTCATGCATCACACCGGAGGCTTGCATGATGATGAAGAAGGCCTCCAAGGTGAATTCCCCTCTCCGGCAGGGTGTCGGGAAGAGCTTAAGATCCCTCCCGATCTAGGGATGGAGACGACGGCCCAAAGTGTGATCATCTTCTCTAGTCTCCCGTTTCCACCTATTTGAAATGGTCAGCCTGTGCGACATCAATGGAATTGGAATTCGAAAATAAAGTAGACTTCGGGGAAGGAACCTATTCTCTGGTATCTCTCCTTGACTTCTTTGCATGCAGTACTTCGACTCAAGTACTAGCTTCAAGCGCTTACTATCAGGGTTGCGCTACGCATACAGAGCAGGAGATGGAAGCTTGGGTTGAGGAGGCTGTCAACGACAATGGAATATTCGGATTCGTTTGATTTTGATTTTATTTTGTGAGAGGTCGCCATCCTTTGAAGAAAGCGTAATAGCTCACTGTTCTAGCTCCATGGCACCGAAAATGTCTCAGGGCTCAAGTGATTCACCGAAGCGACGAGCTATGTACGTGCTAAATCTTTTAAGGCCCAAAGTATCGGAAGGAAGGGTTGTGGTTAGCCCGTTGTGCCACCGAGCTTTGATAGCATATGGATTTCACTCGGATACAGACTTTTCGTGGAATTTTGATTGGGTACTTAGGGTTTCTATATCAGAGGCATCTTATAGATAAAAAGGATGCTAAACCCCATCTAATCAAATGGGTCTTGTTACTTCAGGAGTACGATTTACAAATAATAGATAAGAGGGGAAAGGATAACCCGGTGGCCGACCATTTGTCACAAATGGAAGGAATCATGGAAGATCCTATTCCTATGAACGAATCTATGCCAGGTGAATATCTTGCAGTTGTAGAAACTCATGATCCCTAGTTTGCAGATTATGCTAATTTCCTTGTAGGTAAGTTTCTACCAAAATGAATGGATTACAATCAAAGGAAGAAATTCTTCAGTGATTTAAAACATTACTTTTGGGATGATCCGTACTTATATAGACATGGTCTAGACGGGTTAATCTAGAAATGTGTGCCCGAGCATGAGATTAAAGACATCCTTAAAGCCTATCACGATAGTCCCTACAGTGCGCATCATGCTGGTAATCACACCGTAGCCAAAGTTTTACAGTCAGGCTTCTAATGGCCTACCTTAGTCAAAGATTCTCATGAATATGTTAAAAATTGTGATGCCTATTAACGTATAAGTAATATAGGAAAAATACAAGAGATGAATAGAAAATATAACTTAGTAATAGAGCCATTCGATGTATGGGGAATGGATTTTATGGGACCATTTGTTCCCTTTAACGGTTATACCCATATTCTTGTTATTTTTTATTATGTTACTAAATGGGTTGAAGCTATACCTACAGCTCATGTAGATGCAGCCACTTCTATCAAAATGGTCAAGGACATCATCTTCCCTAGGTTTGGAGTACCTCGATTTTTGATTACTGATGGTGGAACTCATTTTATGAAAGGAACTTTTCATAAGATATTTCAAAAATATGGAGTAGACCACTAGGTAGCTTCGCCTTACCATCCTCAAACCAGTGGGCAAGTGGAATTATCAAACAGAGAAATCAAGACCATACTCCAGAAAACAGTGAACAGATCAAGAAAAGACTAGTCTCTAAAGCTTAATGATGCACTGTGGGCGTATCGCACAGCATTCAAGAACTATATGGGAATGATACCATACAAAATGGTTTATAGTAAAAATTGTCATCTTCCACTAGAACTCGAGCATAAGGCTCGGTGGGCTATCAAAACTATGAATTTTGACTTTAAAACTATAGGTAAAAAACGACTCTTAGACATTCATGCTTTAGATGAACTAAGGAATGAGGCTTATGAAAATGCTAGAATATTTAAATAAAAAGTTAAGAAATGGCATGACCGAAAGTTAGAAGGCAAGGAATTTAAAACCGGGGATAAAGTTTTACTTTACAACTCTAGGCTTAAGATTTTTGCAAGAAAGTTGTAATCTAGGTGGGAAGGAGCATACGATGTTGAAGAAGCATATCCATCGGGAGCGATGAGATTGAAAAATACTACACCCACTTCTTCATCCTGGATTGTTAATGGGCAGCGACTGAAGCATTATAGAGTTGGCGAAGTGAACATTGTGGAATTGATCTCTGTAATCCCAGCTGAAGAACACAACAAGCGAAGGCTAGGTAGAGAAGTATAAATACTTAAGTTATGTTTCTTTGAAACCTTTTTGGATGATTCCATTTTTCGTTCTGAACTCGTCTGGTTTTTCTAGTCATTCTGAATGGTTTTTTGACTAGGTACGGGCAGACTGTACGGTCAGACATGCCCGTACCACTAGTCGTTAAGCATTCGGAGTATCGGCTCTGATTTTTTAATACGGTATTGGACGATATGGGTTGATCCACCCGTACCGGTGGTCATCACCAGTATTGTTTCCTTCACGACAAATTTATTCTTGTGTCATTAAAAAAATTGAAGTCAGCAAGTAGTCCGTATGGGAGCGCAGTACGGGCGGAGCTCGCCCGTACCATAGCTCGCGACCGACTCTGGTCCCTTGGAACTTCCGATTTTTCTTTCCAATCTGCACTTTTTCCTCTTCCTTGCTCTTCTTCGTCCAATTTCAGATCTAGAACTTTTCCATGTCCTTCTATAATGAAACCTCAGATCTCACTTGGTTAAGAAGGAGCACGCCGCTGAAGGACGAGTCAAGAAGGAGGGATCCGAAGGGGATACTTCATCTTCCTCAAACCGCGAGCTTCCAAGTGTGGTTCCACTCCCCAATTGGGAAGATATGTTTCCACATAAATTGGAGATGCTCAGGCACGTGGAGCAAGTAAGGAACAAAGAAGAATCTCTGCTCAACCCCTACAGGTATAACCTTCATGGACCTTCTCTTAAATCACCTCCGGAAACCTCTTCCAAGAAAAGGGGAGACAGAGATGAGATTCGAGAGAAGATAAAGAACCTTGAAAAGATTTCTAAGGCTTGTGTTGAGACCATTGGTGAAGGGGTTGACTCTTACTAGATGATGGGCAGAGACCTCGAAAAGAAGGTCGATAACATTGATGGTAGGGTACAACTCCTCACTAAGATCATTATGCAGATGGAAGATGATAGAAGAACTTTAAGTAAAGTAATCGAGGAATTACACGTTGGCATCATAGAGATGTTTGCGCAATTCGCGTGTATTTCTCAAGCCTACAACCTCAAGACAGATGAAGAAGAGGAAGATGACGACTTCTTTACTCTCAAAAAGGAGTAAGTAATCACAAGGGATTATTTGATCCACCTGGCTTGACACCAAGCTTGGGAGGATCTATGAGAACCATGTAATCTATCTTACGGTTTTTAGCATATTTACTTTTCCTGCACGCATGGTTAGGTTTAAATTTCCAATTTTTCATTAGTTGCATCAACTTCGAGTTCCCTTTGTTCAAGAGAAGAATTATATCCGTTGAGTTATGAGACTTTATGACAATTGAACTGGATTCATGATTATTATATTAGATGATTGAACTAGGTTGAGTGTTATGATACTTGTATAGCTGTCATAATTTTAGGGACTTCCACACCTTTAGAAGTATTGATTAAGTTATGAGAAGAAGAATTCTAGCAACATATTATGATTAAGAGTTTTCAAAATCCATTGAAGTAGTGAGCATGATCAAATAGCCTGCTGAAAACAAAAGGAGAAAAAGAGAGCAAGGAAAAATATAGACATACAAGTATAGAAAAAGAAAAAGACAGCAGTTATCAAAAGAATCAAGCATATAAAAGAGAGGAAGAAGAAAAAGAAAATGATCATGAATCTTCACTATTAAACTTATAGCTATAAATCTCTAAACTCCATGATTACATGATATGTTGAATCACTAGTAGCTTTTATAATTTCATTAATACTAGAAAAAGGGTGTGGAAGCCTCTAAGTTATGTAATGTGTAAGGGTATGGTAATACCCCCGATGTATCTTTACATCTGATGTTATATTCTTGTTTCAATTTTTGCCTCATTTATTGTAACGTCTCGTGTCTCATGAACATGATGATTTTGTCTATAAGCCACCATCTTGCTTGGGGACGAGCAAGAACCTAGCTTGGGGGAGTTGATGCGTCCAAAATTAAAGCATTTTTACCTCTTGTTTTTGTAGAAATAGAGTAGGGATTTTTGTATTTTACTGCGCCTACGCACGCTATTTCGTTATTGTTTCAACAGGAACCCAAATCATAGAGTCATAGATAAACATATCAATTTGAGCTATCATATTGTGTAATTATATGATATTTCTATGTGATAAAAGCCATTTTATGAATTTACCTTCGCACCTGGAAGAATAACAAACAAGGAGGAGGCATCAACACTGATAACGACCACTGGTATGGGTAGAGCCCGCCCGTACCAGGCACCATCAGGACCGCCTCGTCAAATAGTTTCTCCTGGCAAAGACAAGGGAGAGATCCGACATTCATAGCCACTAGAAACCACGAAACACCACATTCGAAAGGGATCTGAAGGAGGAACTTGGCTAGGGTAAAATCCTAGCTGCTTCGCGGATCATTGGAGGACAACACATCATCCCCTTCACCAACAACCGCTGCATATTCATCAACACTATTACCACATCTTTCATCTATTAGATCTCTTTGTAATTCCAGATCCAATTGTGGTTTGCATCAGATCTACACATGTACTTTAATCCATCCATTTGATTATGATGATGTTGTTGATTGCTTCCATGAGTGAGTAGTTCCTTTATTCTTGAGGATATGGAGAAACCCTAGCACCACTATTAACTTGTAATAAAGATGATCTATTCTTGTGTCCATATGACTTGCTTGTCTATGATATAATTATGACTTGTGTTTGATTTCTCTCTTTAGATGATATGTGAAGTTGACCATGTATCATTTGCCTTTGGGACTAAAGGGAGGAAGAAACCCTTTGGACGTGCTGTGGAAGCGTACCTAGAGTGCCCTGTGACAGATTAGCGCTGGCTCGTAACCCACACGGTCAAAGGGGGATTAAGAGGGACTCCCTAAGATAATTAAGATATCCATGGGGAAACCCTTAATTGCGGTAGCCTATATGGGTGATTACTCTCAGGCATTGCAGAGGTTATTTAGAGGTAACCTCACACTTGGCTCAACAAAGTGGTTTCCTACGAGCCTTGTCATGAACATCTTATTATGGGGCTCTCTCCACACATATCATGACATAAGAATTATGTTATCTTGATTACATATAATAAAGTATTATGCCAGTGGTGTATCCTACATCCCCGAGAACGTTTTAGCCCTATTGAGTTCAACCATGCTTCCATACAATCTTGTTACTTGTTTTCTTTTACTTGTTTTAATTACTTTTCTACAAAAAACCATGAACAATTCAAACACCCTTTACTTGAGATCAAAGACAACTTACAAGTATTCTTTGGTAGATAGTAACAAGGGGCACAAAGGCTTAACCAATAGCTCTCTGTGGGTTCAATATCTTTACTTCGAAACTAGCTAAAATTGATCTGTGCACTTGCAATCATCAATGGTCTCACGGTCTAAGAAATAGGACACTAGGTCTTTTCTTTCTATTCATCATAACTTAAACTTCGTGATATGATCGGGTCACGATGCTTTAGATCGGGTATAGTTCATCACCTCATTCTCGTAATGAGGTGTCTCCATTGTCAACTGACATAAATGCCACATGATCAGGAAACCTTGATCATATGTTGACCAATGAACCATTAACTGGAGTTTCATTGGAAACTACTGGTTGTTTGTAAGTCACACGTGTATTGGCATTTCCTATCAATACAGTTATAGCATGACATAAAAAATTAATCATAAACCTTATGAAATATGATAATAATCCATATTATTGTTTCTCTCTAGGGCATAATTCCAACAATTGAGATACAACGAACAAGTTGTCATTTGTATGTCTCGATTAATGTAATCCTTAGACCTAAGGTTGTCGCACAATCCGAGTTGAGGATCACCGACTTAGGTTCTATCAAACACTATTTCGTCACAGGGCAGTTATAAAGGCAGAGTTCGGGTCGACTGAATCAAGCTGCATGATGTGGATAACCAACATGGGATTTTGCCCTTCCAACTGGAGAGATATTCTTTGGGCCCTCTCGAATGATATGATTTGGAAAGCATGGCCATGCACAACTCGGTTAAGTGTTAACTGAGGCGATCGACTAAGAGTTAGTCGGATGAATCACTTATCTCGGATCGAGAAGAGAGTCGGGCTATTTAAGGGATGATGATTATTCGCCTATAGTTCGACAAGGTATATCATGAGGAAAAAGGGACTTGGACGTAAGTCACATTGGAAAGGCATATCTTCATGACTCTTTGGTACTTGGGAGTCGACATGTTCTACTAGGATCCGCTATCGATTGATCGATTGAGAGTCGGACTGTAATCATGTCCAAGTTGCCATGAGCCTACATGGTCACACACTTAAGAGCAGGAGCAAGTCATTTGGGTTGGACCCAAACCGGATATTGACTGAGTCAGTGAGTCGGACTCATAGTGACTAATATGGGCTTTAGTGAATGGGCCACAAGTGAGTGGAGCCCACTTTCACTCCCTATATATATTGGGGCACAGATACCTAGAGAGGTGCTGCGATTAGGTCATTCCATACGTTGGAAACCCTAGATCCACTTCAGTCCTACCACTGTACTGGACCTAGCAGGGCACCGCCGGTGCTCCTCCTCATACGTGTGGACACCAGCAGAGGTGATGTAGGATCGACACTTCGACGATCATATATTGGACCGAGATCGTGAGGACTGCACTGCATCAATTGACGCACTTCATCAGTAATCCGCAACTATGTGTCTAGTGGTAATTCTCGTGGCTTATCACCTCAGCTATATGTTGGGTTAACCGCGTAGGGAAAAAAGTTGTTTTTATCTCTACGTGGCCAACCAGTGGTATCAAAGTGATAGCTTATGGTTTTAGGCTCGAGATCACGCATATGTGATATGCGGTTGGCTATAGATTAGATCTATTTGTTGTTTCGGTGGTCGATCTATGAGATAGATCGGTTCTGTACAAGGTTGATTGGATCAACTGTACTTTGGGAATGGATGATCGAATTTCCGTGATCATACTACTGCGGTCGTGGAACGACATACCCCTACCAGTCGGTTTCCACCATCGGGGTAGATTATGACACGTAAATCCAGAAGCAATGATTGAAGATCAAAAGAGTTTGATCGAATAGGAACAATGATCAGAATCCATATCCGGAATGTAAATGAGATTTGTGTTTTCGGAAAAATCGTCGGGCGCTGCCCGCACACACGAGGGGTGCTGCCCCTTTGATGCCCGCCTGCTATCTAGCTAGCAGGACCGCCGGCTTCCCCCTATCGTAGCACCTTAGATGTCGTTGCAAATTTCACAACACCGATAGATATCGTATCTATGCATAACTTATTTTTGCAGGAAGTTGTGAATGGTATGGCTTATATGCATGTGATGTGTGTAATTCATACGTGATTTGCGAATCACGTTTTTGTCAGTCGGCTGGATCCTAGGTGCTATCATGTTATTGTATAACGACATGCGTGTATCTATATAATTTACTTTACTAGCTAGTGTAGCTGCTTGGAGAACCCTGATGGCATGCAAGTCGATGTACAAGTTGACGACATGGAGTAAGATGGCAAGTGACAAGAGTTGGAACGAGTCGACTTACAGGCTTCGTGGAGATGGAGATCGCCATGAAGAGAGCCATACCATTTCATATTAAAATTGCTTTATTTTATGTTATTGATATGTCTCTGGTTTTACCTTTGTTAGATAGTCGGTAAAATTTAATCCCTCAAACAAGGTTTAGTCGGTTTTCCCGCCAGTGTTTGCACCATCATAGGTTGGACATTCTTGGTAGAGGGCTCATAAAATTGAGGTGCTGCCAATTCTTTCCGATTAGGTGGGATCGAGTCAGACTCTTACTCGGAAGCACTCGGTGAGCTAGATAGGTCTATCACAACGGTTGTGGGACTCAGGGAAGAGTCGGACGGGAGTCGGGGCATGTGATGCCACCCGAACAAAAGGAGTCATATGATATACGATTGACAAGGAGTTTGATGGCTCGGTGTTGATGTAGAGCTTCTTGGGGAACCCCAAGAGGAAGGTATGATGAGCACAGTAGCAAGTTTCCCTCAGTTATGAAACCAAGGTTTAATCAAACCAGTAGGAGCAAGGAAACACCCCATAGGTGTTGCTAGTTGAGCTTTTGCAGGGCGCACTACCGGTGCTAGTAGCAACATGGAGACCTACACAACACAACCACAGAACTCTGTCCCCAACTTGCGATGAGGTTGTTAATCTCACCGGTTTTGCTGAAAACAAAGGATTAAACGTATCGAATGGAAGGAAGTAATAGTTTGCAGAAAGTAAACAGAAAGCAGTAAACAGTTTGTAGAGCGCCGCCCAAAAATGGTCACCGCCGGTCGACCATGCCCAAGCCATAGCAGACCACCCCACGCCTATCCAAGGTGCCTAGGAGGATTGTCGCAGTCTACCGCCCCTCTTTGTCCCCTCCCCGAGCACAGCCGTGCTGCCCCCTTCCTCGAGCTATAAAAGGAGGCCCTCTCCGTCCCAATTCTGCACACCAACCACTCCCCTCTCACCACTAATCCTCCCACACCATCCCCGGAGCAAGGTGAGCCTCCATCCGCCAGAATTTCGCCTTAGTTTGCCGCTGCACAGGAGAAGACGCGACGTCGATTGGAGCTGCCCCAGGAGCTGGAGCCACCACGCCTCGAACTGCCATCGTCTACCAGCCTGAACGCCCACATCGCCAAGCCTAGCTAGATCCTAGGTGAGCCCCCGTAGACCCCCACCGTGCCGTTAGGGTTCGTCCTCGCTGGAGACCTGTTCACCGGGGACGACGAACCACAACCGTTCGATCGTCGTCTAATCGTAGCGCGGAGAATGCCCCGTATTGCTTCGTGTTAGATGTGCCACTGACGTGCAGGACCCCACTGTCAGTAGCCCGATGCGCCCGCGCAGTGCAGCTGGGCCAGCCCAGTTCCTTTCCAGCGCTAGCCCACAGATTAAAATTAGTATTTTCCAATTTACTTCAAACTAGATTCTGTCCACTTATTCAAAAATCATTTCAGAAATATTCACTTAACCAAAATGTATGATTCAAATTTTGTTAGAAAGATAATTAAAATATCTATCGAAGCCCGTTGGATTTAAATCAATTGGAGTTAGAGATCACATATAGCAAAAATAACAAGACAGAGACTTTTCTACATTCAAACATTTTTCAAAAATCAACCACAATAGTTTTTTAGTTGATTCCAACTCTCAAAAATCACATTTGATGATACCTATCGGAATATGCAATAATATCTAGGACTGCATGCAGTGAATTTCGACTAGTACCAAAATAATGCTATATAGGCATTTCTAATCACTTTAAATCATTTAAATGATAATCTTAAACTTTATAAAATGTGACCAACCCTTTAAATCACATTCCCATGTATTAGAAAATGTGGTGATTACATGTGTCCACATGATCCCATATTTTAATTGGAGAATATAAAATCTTAATAAATTTCAATGAGTAGAAATTACTTTTCTCAAATATATAAATGAAACTAGTTCTTTAAATCTTATGATGATTGTGATGATGTTAGATCATCAAGTGTGTGCCTTAGTGTGCTAAATAGACTAGTTAAGTATTGTTTGGTGATTGTGTATCCCTTATTTATTTATAGACGATAATACCAACCAAGTCTACGAGGAGGAGGAGTTCTACCCCGAAGAAGACAAAGAGAACTTCAATCACTGCACCAATCAAGGCAAGCTATTATTGTCAGGAAAATACTTGCAAGCCATCACTAGATGCAAGTTAAACTAAGCAAGATGCATTAGGCATGCTTGGTTATACATTTTTGATTTATACCCATCCCAAGTTTTACTTGCAAGCTTTAGTCTTTTACTTTACCAAAGTTTCTTCACTTTTAGTAATGTTTTGTGAGATTTTGGAAAGTAGTATAGATAGCATAAAGAGTATAAAACTAGGCATATACTAGATGTCATTCTATGGCATGAGATTGAGATTAGCAACCCTCATTAGTGAACACTCTTAACCTTAGTGGCTAGTGCTAAGCATAAAACTTGATCACTTTAGATGGGAATACTTGGTGAAAATGCTTATGAAAACCTTGGAATGATGAGTCATTCTATTGAGATATTTTGACATGTGTTGAGAAACTCAAATGGTTTATGATGATGAAAATGTTGAGGCATGAACCTTAGCCCTTTATAAAAACTGATGGTTGGGTTCTGATGCGATACCATTCCAATTTTACCATATAACCACAATACTTGAATTGGGTAAGGCTTAACCAGAAGTTTATATGCATTAGTATGGGTTCCCTCACGGGAGAGGTTTGAACTGAGGCTTCCTCTTGATGATGTCCACCTATGCAGTGCCCAAGATGGCAGATGGCCATGGCTAGTAGGCCAAGCTCATAGGAGAGGTTCTTATACTAGAGTGTGTAAAGGAAAGGTTATGATTGATTATCCGCATACTAAGTATGATGATTCAGGGTTATCCCTGACGGATGTATCGAATTTTGTGGTGAAAGTGTACCACCTCTGCAGAGTGTCAAACTATTCGAATAGCCGCATCCGCGGTCATGGATAGTTGGAGTGGCCATACTGTTCTGTCGTCAGATGTTTTCGAAATGACTTGTGAACTGAATTGTGACTTGACTTGACCACAACATGGTTGTGACTATGAAAACTAAATTCCCAACTTAGGTGATTTAGAACATTATTTTAGCTTTCTTTGTTTTTGAACTCAGCTTAGGTTTAAATTTAGCTTTTGCAACTAAACTTAGAGCTTAGCATTCCTACTAGAACTACCTTACTTGTTAGTGATAGTTTGCGAGTACTTAAAGAGTACTCATGGCTTTGTCCCTGGCTATTCCCGTGGCCAGACTATGAGGAGGACTATCATGAAGATGAACAGCAGGATTGCTACGACAACTAGGATCATCTCCCATCGTCAGCATTGCATGTGACACTGAAGATGGAGCTGTAACATCCCAAAACTTTAATCCAAGGTTATTAAGATCCAAATCATCAAAATTGGGGTTAACAAATACTTTTCTATTTAAAATTATTAAAGCATTCATATGTGTGTGCATTTAAATTAGGAGTTGATTTGAGTTTCCATGATTAAGTCATCCATTGCTTGTAAAATGATCCCTAGGTGAAATAAACATCATCTAGATCATTCCCAAAGAAATCCCAAAGAAAAACAAATCAAAATGAATAAAAGAAGTGAATGGTCATTTGTGCCATTTTAATCAACATGCCTACTTTGGCTATTCCTAGTACTCAAAACCTAACAGAAACTAATGTGGATCTTTGCACCCATTGCTAGTACACATAATATGTACCAAGGCCCCCTTTGTGATCTACCAAAAACATTCAAACACTAAATTTAAATGACATTTGAAAATTGAATCTAGTATAGGTATCAAGATCACTCTATTTCAAAAACCACTCAAATGAGCTCAATTTTCAAAATCCAAGCACCCACAGAGTCTCAAGATTATGCCTAGCACACCCACCAAAAATATTTTCAAAATTCAAAAGTAAATTTCTTGCGGCCATTTTTAAAAACACATGGCAGGCAGGGTTTACACTCTAAACATAGCTCACTGTTTTGTACAGGGTTTTGCACCCAATTGTCCTCAAAACACTCCCATTTTCTCCCTTTGATCAAACCAGGCCCTTTACACCCCATCCCCTACCCCCTAGTGGCAATGCCAAGCCATGCTGAGCACCATGCTTGCCGGCCGACCTTGCCCTCACCGCAGCAGACCACCCCTCTCCCTCACCATTTCTACGAGCTAGCCCGGACCTCACCACCACTCTATGTCCCCTCCCTGAGCCAGGCCAAGCCGTGGACCACCTGCTAAGCGCCACACACTGACTGTCTGCGCCATGTCGAGCACACGCCAGAGCGCCGCGCCCGACACGCGTGTACACTCCGCCCCTCGACCGCAACCCGCGCCCACCGCGTCGCCACGACCCAAGGAACACCGTGGACATGCCCGTTCACCGCCCCTTGCACCACAGCCACCGCTCGACGTAGAGACCGCTGCCTCTTCCGCTCAGAGTGTGCGCACTGCCCGACCGCATACCACCATCCCTAGGCCCGCATTTAATCCGTAGAGCATCGCCAGGAGACCAGCCACCATCACCTACCTCGAGCCACGCCGCTAGCACGTTGTGCAGCCCTCGTCGGAGCCGCCCGCCCATGCCTTTCGGTCGAGCATCGCCAGGAGACCAGCCACCATCACCTACCTCGAGCCACGTCGCTAGCACGTTGTGCAGCCCTCGTCGGAGCCGCCCGCCCATGCCTTTCGGTCGCATCGTTGGGCTATAAATAGAGGCCACTCCCAGCCCCATTCAGCACACCACTCACCTCCCCTCACCTCACTGATCAGTCCCCACTTCTCCACGGAGCCACTCGAGCTCGCAGTCGCCGAAATTTCACCGGAGCAGGCCGCCTCTGGAGGAGAAGGGCCCCGCCAATTGCGACCATCCCTAGAGCTGCCTCGACCGTCCCTGACTTTGCTGTTGACCACCAGTTCGTTTTCCCACATCTTCATCATCGCTGGAGCCCTGGTACGCCCCCTGAGCACCCCCACCGAGCCGCTAGGGTTAGAGTTCGCCGGAGAAAGGTCCCTCGTCGACGACGAGCCCTAGTCGTTGATCCCCGTTCTAATCTAACGGCCCACGTCGCCCCATATCGCTTCGCGCCTTATAAGCCACTGACCGGTGGACCCCCTTGTCAGCTGTGCCCCGCGCCGCGTAGTGTCACTGGGCCGGCCCGTTAGCTTTTCCGCGCGACCCATTTAGTTTGAATTAGGATTTTTCCTTTTTAGTTTAAACCTAGTTATGTCCCCTAGTTTGAAATTCAATTTAGAGAGATTTACAAATCCAAATGGAGTGATTCCAATTTTGTTAGAAAGCTACTGAAAAGATCTATCCAAGCACATTGGATTTAATTCAATCAGAGTTAGAGATCTCTCCTAGTAAAAATCAACCATGCAACATTTTTATAAAATCAACCATGATAGCTTTTAAGTTGATTCCAACTCTCAAAAATCAAATTTAACCATACCTATCTGAATATGTAATAATATTAAGGTTTACATGCAGTGACTTTGGACTAATACCAAAATAATGCTATATAGGCATTTCTAGTCACTTTAAATCATTAAATAATGAACTTAAACCAAAGTAATTGTGATCCAACCCTTAAATCACATTCCCAAATGTTAGAATATGTGGTGAGGACATGTGTCCACATGATCCCATATTGGAAGTGGTGAATATTAAATCTTAGTTAATTTTCAACGAGTAGAAATTACTTTTCTAAAATAAAAAGAATGAAAGTAGTTAATAAAAATTGTGATGCTTGTGATGATAATAGATCATCAAATATGTGCCTTAGAGTGCTAATTAGACTAGTTAAGTATTGTTTGGTGATTGTGGACTCCGTATGTATTTATAGACGATAGTACCGACCAAGCTTTCGAGGAGGAGGAGTTCTACCAAGAAGAAGAGGAAGAAAACTTCAACCACTGCACCAACTAAGGCAAGCTAGCACTATCCAAGTTAACCCTTGCAAGTTGTACTTGCAAGACACCATTAGAAATGCAAGCTAACCCTTGCAATCTAGATAACCCAAGCAAAGATGCATTAGGCATACTTTGGTTATACCACTTGACTAGTATTTAACCCAAGTCTTATTTTCAAGCTTTACTTCCTTTACTTTACCCAAGTTCTTTACTTGTTTTGAAGGTAGCATAAACAGTATAAAACTTGACCTATTTAGATAAACGTTAGATGTCATTCTATGGCATGAGATTGATCCCATCATTTCCACCTTAGTGAACACTCTTAACTTAGTAGTTTAGAGTATATACCAAACTTGAGTCACTTTAGATGGGAACACTTGGTGAAAATGAATTGTGAAAACCTTGGAATGATGACTCATTCTATCGAGATGTTTTGACATGTGTTGAGAAACACAAATGGTTTATGATGGTGAAAATGTTGAGGCATGAGCCTTAACCCTTTTATAAAACTGATGGTTGGATTCGGATGCGATACCATTCCAAATTTATCGTACAACCACATTACCTAAATTGGGTAAGGCTTACCTAGAAGTTTATATGCATTAGTATTAGTTCCCTCACGGGAGAGGTTTGAGCTGAGGCTACCTCTCAATGTTGTCCACCTATGCAGTGCCCAAGATGACAGATGGTCATGGTTGGGAGGCCATGCTCATAGGAGAGGTGCTTATACTAGGGTGTGTAAAGGAAAGGCTATGTTTGATTATCTGCATACTAAGTATGATGATTCAGGGTTATCCCTGACAGATGTATCGAATCTTGTGGTGAAAGTGTACCACCTCTACAGAGTGTCAAACTATTCGAATAGCCGCGTCCGCGGTTATGGACAGTTGGAATGGCCATATTGTTTCGTTGTCAGATGTTTTCCAAATAACTTATGAAAGGAATGATGAATCTTCACTATGACCAAAACAGGGTTGTGTTTATGACAATAGATTCCCAACTTAAGTGATTCTAGAACTTTATTTTATCTTTCTTTGCTTCTGAACTCAGCTTAGGTTTCAAACTTAACTTTATAGTTAATCATAGAGTTAGCACTTTAACTTAGAACTATACTACTTGTTAGTGGTAGTTTGCGAGTACTTAAAGAGTACTCATGGCTTTTGTCCCTAGCTATTCTCATGGCCAGACTATGAAGGAGACTACCAAGATGATGGCCAGTAGGACGGCTATGATAACTAGGACTATCTTCCTTCGTCAACATTGCTTGTGCCCCTGAAGATGGACCCCACCGCTACGCTTATCTTTTATTTCCGCTGCTTGTTGTATTAAGACTAGATCATGAGATCCTTATTTGTGTAAAGACCTTATGTATCGTTCGTAATGGATGATGTACTATGATATCCAATCTGTTATGTCTCACAAAAATGGTAATCCTAGGATTGCGATGAATGACATAACAGGCATCTGGGATTAAAAATCCGGGTGTTGACAAGAACCCACCGCTACACTTATTATTTCCGATGCTTGTTTGTATTAAGACTGGATCATGAGATCCTTTATTTGTGTAAGACCTTATTATGGTTTTTAATGGATGATGTGTGATATCCAATCTGTTATGTCTCACAAAAATGGTAATCCTAGGATTGTGATGTATGGCATAACAGGCATCTAGGATTAAAAAACTGGGTGTTGACAGTAATATCGAGAAGAACTCCCTTTATTTAATCATATCCATGATGCTTTCTTCTCGCATGTGTGAGTAAGTTCCTTGGGCGTGGGAGATGTAAGGGATTGGTGAGATGTGATGTGCCTCCATATATTTTCCATTAGTTTGTGATTGATTTTAATTACTATATTATGTGTGCTTGACTTTTTGTGCGATGCCTAATGCGTGTTGTCCAATTAAGGGCCCAGGCAACATGATGCTTTGTTCTACATAGATAGGATCTTGTTCGATAGCAGACCAGCGACCCCGCGAGTGACACGGGGATATCAACGGAAAACTAGTAGACTCGAGGATAACGAGGAACCACCATGCTTATTGCATTAGTCCGATCCAAGGAGCTTAATCGCTAAGCGACCTGAAGGGTCTTAATCGTCTAGTGTTTGATCATGGTTTTGGTAACAGACTAGTAGGATTATTGAAGTTGACATGAAGTCTACCAAGAGGAGTTCCGGCTAATTATGGGTTGCTCGCCTACATATATACTTATAAGATTATAATTATTACACTTATCATCCATCCACCTGGCACGGTCACTATCACCATGAACTATATCTCCCCGCGCCTTCTTTGTCATCTGCAGAAAACAACAAACAACCGAATCGTTCATTACTTTTATGCTTTTCATTTCTGAAGTTTACATTTTAGTTTTATTTAAATACACCCAGTTTAATCCAAATTCCATTCTCATTTCAACACTTGCCGTCGGTTAACTCGAAGACCTGTGACAAGTTTGGGTGTGACAGAGACTTCACGCATAAACACTCACTTTGGGCTCCCTGTGTGATCGATATCTATACTTTGAAACTAGCTACGAATGATCAGTGCACTTCCAAACATCACCAGGTGGCGACAGCTTCGTCTCGTTAAACCCTACAACTTTTGTGAATACGCCTATATATTTTGAGGCTCTCTAGCCGCCGGCTAGAGGGCCGCCATTCTCAGATTGCATCACAACACCACCAAAGGAGATCCACACCATTGTCCATCCATTGTTCGTCCATTGTTCATCACTTCCACCATCCATCCATCCACTAGCCATAGCCTTTTCTTTGTTCTTTAGATCTCCTTGTGATTTGGCGACCATTGTAAGAATATTTGATTTCAATCTAAGTATTTGTATGATTTTTCTATCTCCGATCTATTTGTTATGAGTGAGTAGTCCTCACGGGCTTCGGGTTGGGGAGAAACATTGCAGCGATTATGTGCATATAGGTCATTGGAGTATTGTATTTTGTTTGCAATTGAGATTTGTATCTTTGTTTCTTTGTCTATTGTCTCGATCTGTGGACTTGTAGGTACCCAAGATCCCATAGATTGATAAAGGCTTGAGGTTAGATACTTTTAGTGGTGATCTCATACGAACCTCGGTAACAGAAATGGTAGCACAGTCTTCGCTTAGCGCCCCATTCAGGATCACAACAACATCACCATTTAAAGCTTTGATCTGTGTTTTACACTTAATAATCGTTTGTAGCCCATGACTTCGGTGTGCACTTGTTGTATTAAAAGACTACTGCTATGCCCGCTGCATCACGGGGGCTCTAGTATATTAGGATGTGTTTCCCACAAGATATTATCTCGGTTCAAACATTACACATTACTATGCTTATTATTATCCTTTATCCCACATGAGGTGCAACTGTAGGTGGATCTTCAACCCTGGACTATCTCCATCCATTGATTCAACCCATTATAAAGTAAACTAGATTGGTCCGTTAAACTAAGGTAAAACAAACAAACAAAGTCTTGTAGACATGTCCTTTTTATTTACTTTTAGCATTGCTTTCCAAGGTTTGATTAAACAAAGGTCTTCTAGGGAAAAATCTATTATACTACATCCATGAATCCGGATTGAAGGTATCAAACAGACATGTGGTTCTCTCCGCATACTCATTCTGATAAAGTGCACAATCATTGATGTAGGAGTGGTATTTAATGTGTGGTAGGTCGAGAGGCGCACAATTTTCTTGACCTCTTCGATACTAGTTGGCAATGTGTTCCCTTTAGGAAGTAGGTCATGCCCGTATTCTATGTTCGCGTTGAAACTCACATCGGCCCATTTGTGTTCCGCCTTCATCTCCATAGCCTTGAGCGTTACAGTCAATCGTGTATCCTCGAGGCGACACACAGGATACAATGGAGTGATCCCGTCTATCTCCATTTGCGCCAGCTTGGATTTCTCTCTGGCTGCAACTTTGGTGTTGCTCCTCTCCTTGAGGATCAGTTCTTGAACATGAGGGTCCTACAATGCCGAAGTTAGTAGCGTCTGGGTGTTCGTGTCTTATCCTTCTACATGATGATCATGTCCACCGACATCTCCTTCGTCATGATGATTAGGCCCGCCGGCATCTCCTTCATCCTGATGATCATGCCCGGGAGACTCTTCGTCTTCTTGCCCGCAAAGGTCTTCATGACCACCATGTCATGTTGGTGCCTCATTGAGGTTGCGCATGAAACTGCGCCTGAGCAGGTGACCCTCCAATTGTCCAAAATCAGGGTCGATCCAGCCCTAGAGTTTGCATGTTCTACATGGACATCTTATCATGATCTTGTTGTTCCAAATTATGTCCTACTTCACGTCTTTCTTGTACATAGAAACTCGACCTTCGCTCATCATGATGACCATGGTTGCCTAAGAGGTCACAATAGAGAGTAGCTAGGTTAGAACCACACCATATGCACACACACATGCATGGTCGCTAAAAAAATTCAGCATGACCTTTCCTAAAACTAGGGCATATGGGTTAGTGCAAAATTTTGCTGAAATGGAAATGAATCAACATTTCGCAAACATCCATGCACCACACCAGGGCAACAACAAGCAAACAACCAAAAACTTCTTCCCATGCAAACATTCATGCACCACACAAGCTTCATGTATATACATCGTCTCGCCATGCATCACGCACACCTACCGCGCGACAAGCTTCACCTAAACAACATGCATATTCATGGCCAAGTACTCACCTAGTAGATTCAATAGTGAGATGAGATCGCGATGAGAGAGTGGAAAAATAGATCTACAAGTTGGTGGGAAATTAGTGGACAAATAGAGACATGGGAGAGAAAAGTAAGTGTGTTTTAGATCTACAAGTTGAAGAGAGGCTTCTCCTTACCAATCTATGAACTAAATTAGGATTAAGTACAAAATTTTTGAGAAAAGTGTAGGCAAAATGGGATGGGAGGGAGGAGGAAGACGAGCTGGGTATGGAGAAGGGGGAGAAGTGATCTGAAATGGGTGATGGTGGATAGAAAGGGGTGAGCTGTCACCTTTTTGAACATGGATCTGAACACATCATTCTGTGGTGGTGCATATTGCTATATGCGCCACAGAATAATGGGCTGCACTTTCCGCGCTGGGACCCGCGTCAACTTTCTGTGGCCCATATTGAGATATGCGCCATAGAAAACAAACATTTCTATGGCATATATCCCCATATGCGCCACGGAAAGTGTGTCAACCAGATTCTATGGTCGGGTACGCATCCATTTTCTGTGGCACATATGCTTATATGCGTCACACAAAGAGTAATTTATGTTGGTCTCCCAACCCCGGTGGCGGATGGTTCTAGATATGCACCACAAAAAGTTGATCGCCCAACCCGGTGGCGGGTCCCACCAAAATTCTGTGGCGCATGGTTTTTGAAATGCGCCACAAAATACTGCAGGTTTCTGTGGCGCATGTTCTGGCATGTACGGCTGGAATTTCTCTGTGGCGCATGGTTCTGGATATGCGCCACAGAATAGCACGTCTATCTATAGTTGTTTTCCTAGTTGTGAGTGTTCTCAGAAATGAGCTACATCTACGAAATTTCATGGCTTTCAGGCCAAACGACCAATGTTTTGGCCAAATTCATGGCATAATTTGTGATAATGTGTCCATATTGTGCACACATTTGCATCTTGGAATGGCGAACAATATTGTCGGAGGAAGTTTTCCTTTTTGTCACACAAAAATGTCATTTTTTTTCCGGGTGCAAAAAAAAGTGTTTTGTGAAGCAACCATCAAATGAAAGTTTCAAAATACAACCACCCCATTTTTTTAAAGTACTAGACCACCTTCCATAAACAATGTCCCAACCGGGATATATTAAACCTTTCGGTCCACCCCTCATAAAAAAGACAAATGTCTACATAATAAGTAAGAAGTGGGTCCGATTTGAACTACAGGTACATGCTATAATGCTCATAATTTTTTTGAAAAAAAAAATTTAGGTTCACAATATATTGTTTCATCAGAAATCCACCGAAAGTGTTGCAAGGTTTCACCCCTAGACGAGGATGGTTACGCTCGCCGTTTTGACCATGTTTCGGTACCGGCATAAGAAATTCAAAAAGATCAAAACAATGTTTTTAGTTTGTTCTATATATGTGATATATTACTACGAATTAAAATTATTATGCAACCAAACAAATCAAATGCAAACATACTTAAATCATATGTATATATATATATATATATATAAGAAATCAAAGGGGGTAATAAAATGGAAAAAGGAGCAATGTCAGACGGGGTTACCCTCAGCGTAGGTGGAGTGGTGCTTAGGGGGTTACCCTCTGCATTGCTATGCTCAGGTACGTGCTTGTGAAAGGTCAAGCGACACCGTCGACAACCCCCTCGGCTTTGCTATGTGTCGTTAACTTGTTGTATGCGGAGCTATGCCGATGGCAACCACCTCGACATTGCCATGTGTCGTCAAATGTCTAACGACGGTTGCCTACGAACGATGTGACCCGTGTTGTGGCTACTGCCAGCCCGTGCAGTCGGTGGTCCTCGGCGTTGTAATATCTATGATGAAGGTCATTCTACACCGACGGTCTCCCTTGGCATTTCTCATCTATCCCTACAGTGTTTTTCTAGCCGTCAGCATCGTGCGAGATATGCCGAGGGCCCAAAATTTCGCCCTCGGCGTTGTTGTTTGTCCCCGTAGCGAATGACTAGTAGAGGTGGTTTACTTTATAAGAAGATATACACATATCAATTACACACTCCGAGAAGACACTACAGAAAATTCGTAATTTGACTTGTGCCTTACAGTTTGCGGTGAGCATTCCATCGGGTCACACGGCAAATTGGTATTTCCCGTAGGATCTCAGTGATACTCACGGCAAATAAGAAACCTATGGCAAATCTGCGAAAAACCTCACGGCAAATTAACAGAATAACTCACGGCAAAATATGGATGTAGGCAAATTAGAGAACACCTGACGATCCAGGGGTGGGCGGAGATTCACGGCCAGTGCTGAGCATTGGCGGCCGCCCCAGTTCTGCCAAGGAGGAGCAAGGTACCCGTCTTCCTATCTAGCCTTCATCTCAGTCGGTCACACACGGTACAAGTTGACTGGGCACATAGCCTTTCATTGGAATCATGTGGATTTTAACAATTGGAAATACATCTTCAATTTTCTGCAAGGTTTCAACTTGTATGAAGATCCTGAAGTATGCACGTACTAACATCACAAAAGGACTTATTGCTTTATTTAATTGTATAAAATGGCCCACTGAAACTAAAAATTCTGGTTCAACAGGGAGCGAGGGAACCAACAGAGGCAGAAATTATAGTATGCTAATAGCACCAGTGATGTGGGGACTGAATTTTCTACAACATGTTACAAATTTAAGCAGACCACACACATGTGTGTTCAGTGGTGAAGTATATGCATGTCCCTCCGTAAAATTTATAGTGTACTGGACCTGCATCTGCGTCTACTGGACCTGCATCTGCGTGTACTGTGTAGTGGGATATGATCCTTTGCAGTACAAAAACCTGGTTTAACAAAATGTCATTAGCACATTCCAGCTAAGCAAACTATCTACTCATCAGTACAAGCTAATATAAACATGAAAGAATTGTGGTATTATATTTCCACAGAAAATGCAAGCCTTTCGGAATGTTCAGTTATAACTTGCTTCATAATTGTAGTACTAGACTAGAAAAAGAACAGTGCTATCTAGTATATTCTGAGGTTTGATTGGCAAATTACCCTCCCACAATATGAATTCTCATGCAAAAAATAGCTATAGATCCATATTCACATCTTTTTCATGTATGCATGCAATCAGATTTAAAATGGACTATATTGATTTCTCACTAATTGGATTCTGACCGGAAAATACCTGTTGAACCGGGCTTGCTCTATATTCATAGCCTTGTCATGGTTAACTGCAACCGAAATTAGATATAGTTGTAGAGGTACATGATCACGAAGAAACACATGCAATTGTTCATGAGCCTATCTATAGGTGGACACATCAGATTGTTAATGGCCATACTCTGAAGCATCTATGTGCTGCGATGGTACCTGTTTTCTTGACTCTCATGCTAGCAAAAAGGACAACTGAACCAGAAATGTATGGCAAAGACTCTTTTACTATGTAGATCACATTATCTTCTGTATCTATTGTTATTTTATTTGGTGCCTTTAACCGTTTTTACATGCTAAGTGGAACTTGACGCAAACTATTTCATATTGGTATCATTCATTTTCCTTTAGAAATTATTGTGTCATAACAGCATTGTTCATCTGTTACAAATTACAATACAAGTATGAATCATCCTCAAAATAGTGTAGGTTCAGGCTTATCATTTAACTGAGCACGCAAGCTACTACTGATTAATACCCGATGCCTTGCTCGAATTCTTGTAGTGATTATTCATGTTCAGATGGTTCAAAAGATGATTTTACTTGAGAAAGTGGATCATGTCTTTGTTTTCTTTCATACCTCACAGATGTCAGACTTGATATATAAATAAGTGGTGCCATATTCACTAACAAATGCATGATAATTGACACAAATAAAAATGTCAGGATTTGGTACTATTTTGCTCATGTAAAGAAGTCTGTTGTGCTTATATTGATAGGTTATTTTGTGGTGGTGTTGATGGTGGAGCCGCCTGCTGCTGTTGGCCAAAGCTGATGGTGGCCTCCCACACATCGGTGCGATGTTAATGTTCTGGCTGGCCTTACTCCTTCAACTTTGCGCCCGCCTCGTTGCCCTCTTCTTGAGGTAACTCCTCGGTGCCCTCCTTTTGAGGTAACTACTCGGTGTTGTCCCGTGCGATTCAATCATGTCACCTAAACACTATACTTGATTCTGGTATAATTCTAGATCAGTTGATCATATTGTACTATCTTATATGTGATGATTTGTTTAGTTGTAGTGACAGCATAGTTTCTATGATCTGTAGCAGGGCATTGTTTCCCTGATTTTTTTTGTCCTGCTATTATGTTTGCTGAGTGTTTTTAAAAAACAAACGGCAAACCTTTGATAAATGCTTACGGTAAATTAGTAATTTGCCAAAGTCGTGGGACCCACTTGACTTAACAGACGGGCATGCCATTGGCCCGTGGTAGTTTGCCGAGAGCTTGGAAAAACTCACGGCAAATCAGTTTGTCGTGTGCTCGTCATAAAACTTACGGCAAATTACAGGTTTGCCAGCGCGAATTTGCCATGAGTTTTACTCCGGCAAACCTGTTGCCGTGAGCTTTTCCGGCGTTTGCAGTAGGTTTGCAGCCTATGGCAAATAACCAAATTCCTTTAGTGAGACAAGCAAAAGAATAAAGAACAAACAAACACACAAGAAAACAATCTTTTAAAACAAGATTTGGGGTAATAATTTTCTAGGGAGCACGCTGCCGCACATTCATTTTTTTTGAAAAGAGTATATATTAATATTATGAGATACCAATTACACCCAACCTCTCCAACAACGCATATCCTAGTGGCCTTACGGATGCACACTGCCCAAGAAAAAAGCACAAGAGTTGCAAAAAAGAAAAGGCCAACTACAAAGAACGATTTCTTGAAGCAACAACACTAACACCACCATAACAACACCAGTGATCCAACCACTCGAATAGCAACGTCTCCAGGTAGAAAATAGTGCACAAGCACCATCATCGTCCGATCAAAGACCATAGGTTTTTAACTTGGAAAAAGTCCTCACTCGCAAAACTATGTCTTCAACAAGGCCAGTGTCAGGCACAATCAATTAAGACCATACTTGGATTTTCAGCATACAAGGTAAGACTGGGAACTCCTCCTGTGTTGTCGCTCCCACAAATAGTCGCTTCTACGAGTCATAGATCATGCAGCTAGTTCCTCATCGCCACAAAGACTCATCACCATCGGTTTCCTGATGTTCCAGCTTTCTTAACATTCTCCGCATCTGATTTCACCATGGATCAACAAAGACATGACACATAATGGTAAAAAATATAAGAGCTTCGCAACGGTCCCGCTGAAACCAAACTGCCAGAAAAAACATGGGTACGCCCGACCAAATTCAATCCGATCCAGCAATCTCCAGGCATAGTCGCTCATGGGAGTTCGCCGATGGAGCCTTCCGAAACTCGCCGCTATAGACCAGATCATTGAGGTTAGGAAGCCAAGGGATCTTCGTCTTCACACGGAAGAAACCCTGGGACTGGCACCCCACCATTATCCCAGCCGATCCAGCAGTCCCCACACCACCGGTCGGCTTCCGACGAACGGAACGAGCGGGTCAACATTCAGCCCTTTCAAAGCCTTGACTAAATCCACGGATCAGTTAGAGAGAGACCGATATGCAGCATCGCCGACCACTAGTAGAAAACGGACCTTTGGTCCAGGGGTATTAGCCCCGGTTTTGCTATAAACCGGGACTAATGCCCCGGCCCAACGGCTAGATCTGGCCCCAGGGGGTGGCAGGCACTAGCCCCGATTCGAACGGGACCTTTAGTCCCGGGTCATGTAACAAACCGGGACTAAAGGGTTTCAGGCAGGTCGGGTCGGGCGCCAGATCCTTTAGTAACGGTTTGTTATACGACCCGGGGCTAAAGGTTGACCTTTAGCCCCGGATCTGGACACGAACCGGGACTAAATGTCTGGCTATATCTTGTTCCCCTGCCCGAGCCACCATTCAAGCTGGTGGCTCCTCTCTCTCTTTCTTGCTCAAGATCGAGTTCATGCCCAATTTTTTCTCAAGATTTTTCTATATTTTGTGGTGCCCCATCTATCCAAAGGTTCTAAAAGGTGAGCAACTTCATCCTTTGAACTCTCATTGCTATATTAGCTCATTTCCATGCTCTATCTTGTAGATGGATTTGTGGATTTAGTTTGGTAGTAATTTTTGCAATGATAACATGAGATCGATGTTTAGATTCTATCTATCTTGTATTAATGTAAGGAACTCTAAGGTAAATATCAAAATATGTGGATTCTATCTATATATATCTTGTTTTGGCACATAGTCTCGAAATTTGATTTTCGAAGCACACACATGCGTGAGTTCATCATTCTAACTAGCTGGGCAAAATATCCTTCTTCGTCTACCTGCGTTCAACAAACTGAAAAAACTGTAACAAAGATAGGGTTAATTCATAAAAGCTTGATAAGAAGACATGACAGTAAATCTTCGAGAAGCTCCTCTATGGCGAGCTCCTCGAAGATGTCTGAGGATAGGATCCTAAGACATCTTCGAGAGAAGCTCCGCCGTAGTGGTGTCCTTCTCGCACCATCTTGGAGTTAATAACCTCTCTAGTTATAGATTAATACGCTGGGTAACTAAAACAATTCACATATTAGGGAGTGCCTCTATGGCGAGCTCCTCAAAGATGTCTGAGGACGAGATCCTAAGACATCTTCGAGAAGCTCTGTCATAGTGGTGTCCCTACTCTCGCACACCATCTTTCAGTTTATATCTTCTCTAGCTAGATCAGTATGCTGGTGGAGCTAACTAATTTCACATATTAGAGAGTGCCTCTACGGCGAGCTCCTCGAAGATGTCTGAGGACGAGGTCCTAAGACATTTTCTAGAAGCTCTGTCGTAGTGGTGTCCCTAGTCTCACACACCATCTTGCAGTTGTTCACAAGAATGCATACCTATTTATAGATTAAGCAGCACAACATAGTGTTGGGCACTGATGACATAATGTCGACACACTCACCCCTGGCATAGTGCTGCCACCCACTCAAAATAGTGTCATCATTTAATTTACTGGCTTAGTGCTTCCCACTGAGGACATAGTGTTGTTGTCTCCACATCCACATTTAGTCCCGGTTGGAGGCACCAACCGGTACTAAATGTCATTGTCGTTGCCTCCAACTGGGACTAAATGTGGATGTGGAGACAACGACACTATGTCCTCAGCTGGCAGCACTAAGCCAGTAAATTAAATGACGACACTATTTTGAGTGGGTGGCAGCACTATGCCAGGGGTGAGTGTGTTGACATTATGTTATCAGTGCCCAACACTATGTTGTGCTGCTTAATCTATAAATAGGTTGGTGCCTCCAACCGGGACTAAAGGTTCATCATATCTTTAGTCCCGGTCGCTGGCTTTAATTTTGTTTTTTAGATTAGTACTAATTAATTATGATTATGCTGCCACCCACCCAAAATAGTGTCGTCGTTTAATTTATTGGCTTAGTGCTGCCCACTGAGGACATAGTGTCGACATGTTGTCTCTACATCCACATTTAGTCCCGGTTGGTGCCTCCAACTGGGACTAAAGGTTCATCATATCTTTAGTCCTGGTTACTGGCTTTAATTTTGGTTTTTAGATTAGTACTAATTAATTATGATTATGCTGTCACCCACCCAAAATAGTGTCGTCATTTAATTTACTGGCTTAGTGCTGCCAACTGAGGACATAGTGTCGACATGTTCTCCCCACATCGACATTTAGTCCCGGTTGGTGCCTCCTACCAGGACTAAAGGTTCATCATATCTTTTGTGCCGGTTGCTGGCTTTAATTTTGTTTTTAGATTAGTACTAATTAATTATGATTATGTTTGATGTACTTAATTAATTATATAATGCAGATGAGCCGGCAATGGATGTACGCTGACCGACTCTCTAACGAGTTCATTAAAGACGTGCATTCTTTTTTCTTGTGGCTGAGGCAAACAAGCGGAATGGTTTTATATATTTTCCATGTGGTGTCTATCGGAATCATAAGGAATACTCTTCCTCAAGATTCCTTCACAACCACCTATTTCGGTCCGGTTTCATGACCGGCTATAATTGTTGGACCAAGCACGGAGAAAGAGGGGTTATGATGGAAGACAACGAAGAAGAATAGAATGATACTGACTACCCTACTATGTCCCCTGAATACGATGGTACTACGATGGAAGACATTGATGAAGAAAAAGATGAAGAATGGGCATCAGATCTGCCCGATGATGATCTTAGTCGGGCCATTGTTGATGCCCAGGAAGAATGCATAACTAAAAGGGAGAGTTTGAAGTTCAAGAAGATGTTAGAGGATCACAAAAAATTGTTGTACCCAAATTTTGAAGATGGGCACAAAAAACTGGGTAGCACACTGGAATTGCTGCAATGGAAGGCAGAGAACGGTGTGACTGACAAAGGATTTGAAAAGTTGCTGAAAATAATGAAGAAGTTGCTTCCAAATGATAACGAACTGGCCGCCAGTACCTATGAAGCAAAGAAGGTTGTTTGCTCCCTAGGATTAGAGGTACAGAAGATACATGCATGCATTAATGACTGCATCCTCTACCGCGGCGAGGAGTACGAGAATTTGGATGCATGCCCAGTATGCAATGCATTGCAGTATAAGATAAGACGAGATGACCCTGGTAATGTTGAGGGAGAGCACCGCATGAAGAGGGTTCCTGCCAAGGTGATGTGGTATGCTCCTATAATACCACGGTTGAAACATTTTTTCAGGAACAAAGAGCATGCCAAGTTGTTGCGATGGCACATGGAAGACCGTAAGAAAGACGAGATGTTGATACACCCCGCTGATAGGTCGCAGTGGAGAAAAATCGAGAGAGAGTTTCCGGACTTTGCAGGTGATGTGAGAAACTTATGGTTTGGTCTAAGTACAGATGGCATGAATCCTTTTGGGGAGCAGAGCTGCAGTCATAGCACATGGCCTGTGACTCTGTGTATCTATAACCTTCCTCCTTGGTTGTGCATGAAGCGGAAGTTCATTATGATGTCAGTGCTCATCCAAGGCCCGAAGCAACCCGGCAACGACATTGATGTGTACCTAAGGCCATTAGTTGAAGAACTCTTACAGTTATGGCACGGACAAGGTGTACGTGTGTGGGATGAGAACAAGCAGGAAGAATTTGACCTACGAGCGATTTTGTTCATAAAAATCAATGATTGGCCTGCTCTTAGTAACATTTCAAGACAGACAAACAAGGGATACAATGCATGCACACACTTTTTAGACGAGACTGAAAGTATATATTTGGATAAATGTAAGAAGAATGTGTACCCGGGGAATCGTCATTTTCTTCCGCCCACGCACACCCTAAGAAAGAAAGGTAAGTATTTCAATGGTGAGGCAGACAACCAGTGTAAGCCTATCCGCCGTACTTGTGATGATGTATTTGATATAGTGAAGGATTTAAAAGTAATCATTGGAAAGGGTCCTAGTAGACAATCTGTTCCGAAGGACGATGTCGGACACACACCTATGTGGAAAAATAAATCTATATATTGAAAGCTACCCTATTGGAAAGTCCTAGAGGTCCGCTCTGCAATTGACGTGATGCACCTAACGAAGAATCTTTGCGTGACGCTGCTAGGCTTCTTGGGCATGTATGGGAAGAGCAAAGATACACCTGAAGCACGGCAGGACCAACAACGTATAAAAGACCGAGACGGCATGCATCCATAGCTGTTTGAAGGTACTGCTAGCTACGCTCTTACCAAAGAATAGAAGGAAATCTTTTTTAAAGTCCTTTATAGTATCAAGGTCCCGTCTGGTTTCTCGTCGAACATAAAGGGAATAATAAATATGGCAGAGAAAAAATTTCAAAACCTAAAGTCTCATGACTGCCATGTGCTTATGACCCAGCTGCTTCCGATTGCATTGAGGGGACTCCTGTCGGAAAATGTTCGAGTACCCATTGTGAAGCTATGTGCGTTTCTCAATGCAATTTCTAAGAAGGTAATCAGTCTAGATAGGCTACCAAGGTTACAGAAAGATGTGGTCCAATGTCTTGTCAGCTTCGAGTTGGTGTTCCCACCATCCTTCTTCAATATTATGACGCACCTCCTAGTTCACCTAGTCGAAGATATTAACATTCTTTGTCCTGTATTTCTACACAATATGTTCCCCTTTGAGAGGTTCATGGGAGTGTTAAAGAAATATGTTCATAACCGTGCTAGGCCCAAAGGAAGCATCTCAAAGGGATATGGAACAGAGGAGGTCATTGAGTTTTGTGTTCACTTTATTCCTGACCTTAAGCCCATCGGTGTTCCTGAATCACGGCATGAGGGTAGACTTAGTGGAAAAGGCACGCTAGGAAAGGAAGGAAGGATATGTATGGACGGACATTCTCTCACTAAAGAACACTACACAGTTCTGCAAAGTTCCACCTTGGTGGATCCATATATCGAGGAACACAAGAATATTGTACACTCCAACAACCCAGGAAAGCCTGGCTCCTGGATTAGAGATGAACACATGAGGACTTTTGGCGGTTGGTTGCAGACACATCTCATGAATGACATAAATGTTGGAGAGCAGTTGTACTTGTTGGCCAGGTCACCATCTTCGACTATATTGACTTTTCAAGGGTACGAGATAAATGGGAAAATATTTTATACGATCGCCCAAGATAAAAAGAGACCAATCAAAACAGTGGTGTCCGATTTGATGCAACATATGAGAATGGGCAAAAGGATACATATTATGGTTACATAGAGGAGATATGGGAACTTGACTATGGACCTTTTTTTAAGGTTCCTTTGTTTCGGTGCAAATGGGTTAAGCTGACAGGAGACGGGGTTGAGGTAGACAAGAAATACAGAATGACAACAGTGGATCTCAATAACCTTGCGTATAGAAATGAACCATTTTTCCTAGCCAATGATGTGGCTCAGATTTTTTATGTGAAGGACATGTCTACCAAACCGAGAAAAAGGAAAGATAAGAAAAAGAATACAGCATCCGATGAGCCAAAGCGCCACATAATTCTTTCAGGAAAAAGAAACATCGTGGGGGTGGTGGATAAGAAAGACATGTCAGAAGATTATGATAAGTTTCATGAAGTTCCGCCCTTCGCTGTGAAGGATGACCCAAGCATCCCGTTAATTAAGGAAGATGCTCCATGGTTACGGATTAGAAGAAAACCCCAACATGTGTGGATGTTGGTGATGTACACTATTATTAAACCTTTATTTTTAATGATCTTCTTATATGTATATGGATATGAACTATCTCGATCTCAATAGGTAGTATTGCAACTTGCTGTGGCCAGACATTTATCAATATTAAAACGTAAAAATTAGTCATAATCGTATCTAGCCCTGTAGTACACAGCTTCAGGGTTGTCTTCGGAATCTTCATCGTCATCGTCGTCGGTCGTAGCACGCGGATAGATCCTCACCCCTTCCTCGTAGCACGCAGATGGATCCTCCGTCCTCGGATTCACGACGCGAGGGGGAGGGGGCTCCCGGATGACGACCCTAGTATGCACTAGGCCTTCACCACCACCACCATTCTTGTGGCTATGCGGCTGGTGAAAGTGCGGGTACCTCAGGCGAGGATGGTCTCCCATGGCGATGTAGCGCATCACGCCGGCGATAGTCCGGTTTGCCACCATAGGCGGCGACCAGCCTCGTTAGGGTTCATTGGGGGCGGGCCGTCACCCTCGTACCTGGCGAGCTCCCTTTCCCGCCGGTTTGCGAAGAAGGCATTCCAGGTGTCGAGGTTGTCGGGATCCTAATGGGGATCCATCCGCTGCTCCGGCGTGAGCTCGAGGTAGAAGTGGTTTGTGATGGCCGCCTGGCGGACCGAACCTTGAGGTACAGGAGGAACATGAACCCGTCCAGCACTCAGCATCCAGCCAGCGGGCAGCCGGTACCCCGGGGGGCATGGGTAGCTGGAGGCGCACAGCGCCCCGGTCTCCTCGAGCGTCAGAAAGGCCTAGTAAGTGGTGTCCATTGTTGTGACAGAGAAGGTGTGGATGTGTGGATGGACATGGCGGTTGGCCTAGATATAGAGGAAAATGGCGGGAGAACATGGCAGGAAGCGGAGGAAATGGCAGGAGAACATGGCGAGAAGCGGGGGAAATGGCGAGAAGCGGGAGAAATGGTAGGAAAATATGTTTTAGTCCTAGTTACTAGTTTTAGTAATAAATATTATATTTCTAATGAGTATATTATTTTTTGTGAATATTTTGGTAAATTATATGTATTTTTCTGTTTTTAAATAATAAACTATATTTTTCCAACATTTGTACTAAATATAATACTTGTTAAACAATATATAATTTTATTTAAGTTGTATAATAAAGTATGATAATAGATTTAAATTATAGATCTTCTTTTTCTGAAAATTTTGATATATAATACATATTTTTTTTTAAACTATAAACCATTTTTGGTTTTGGCGCCAAAAATAACCTTTAGCCCCGGTTTGTATTACAACCCGGAGCTAAAGGTGTTTTCGGCCAGCGCTATTCTCGCGCGCCACACCCCTTTGGCCCCGGTTTGTATACAAACCGGGGCTAAAGGGGTGGGGTATAAATTCACCCACCCCTACCCCGGGTCGACCCACGACCCGGATCAGTTTCTTCCCCGACGCCGCCGCGCTCCCCGACGCTGCCGTAAGCTCACCGCGCCGTCCCGCTGCGCCGCCTGTGCAGAGGCTGTCCCGCCGCGCCCGTCCCTCCTCGTCGCGCCCGTCCCTCCTCGCCGCACCCGTCCCAACCCCGCCCGTCCGCCCGCCGACCGTCCGCCCTCTACACGCGTCGTCGCCGCCCGCGCCATCGAGGAGGGATCGCCACCACCGCCCGCGCCGTCGCCCTTCCCGCCTCGTCGCTCGCCGTTGTCCATCGCGTCGTGTCGTGCCGCCCCCTGTAGGCGAGGTACGTAGTTAGGGATTTTATTTAGTTAGGGATTTTATTTAGTTAGGAATTTTATATAGTTAGGGATTTTATTTAGTGATTTAGTTAGGGATTTTAGTTAGTGATTTAGTTAGTTTTTTAGTTAGGGAATTTAGTTAGTGATTTAGTTAGGAATTTTAGTTAGTGATTTAGTTAGTGATTTTAGTGATTTAGTTAGTGATTTTAGTTAGTGGTTTTAGTTAGGGATTTTAGTTAGTTTATTATTAGGCCTTTTAGTTTGTGATTTTAGTTAGGGATTAGTTAGTTTATTAGGGATTAGGTTTATTAGGGATTAGGTTTAGTTAGAATACTTAGTTAATTAGGTTTAGTTTAGTTAGTGTTAGGTTTAGGGTTAGTGTTATTAGGGCAATACTTAGTGATTTAGTTACTGTTTATGTTTTATGATTGTTTATTGCTATTATTTAGTTATGTCGCGTCCACCTCGTCCGAGCCTACTGGACTCCGTTGGTTTTGGGGATGTCCGAGTCTGGGCTCCGCCGGGTTGGCACTGGGAGGTGCTACCTGTCGGGACTCGTACCTTGGTGAGGAATCCAGGTATCATCGTCGACCTAGAGCTTCTTTGGTGGCGTCCATGAGGTCCAGGAGCGGTTGTAGAGGGAGCCGGCCCCCTAGGAGGTGGTACGTCATCGTATCAGGGAGGAGGACGAGCACGTACAACGATACATGTATCTTTTGGAGACTAGGTTCTCCAATATCTGGCAGGTTCATGGATCTCACCCGAGCTATTCTCTCGTGATGGTTCCTCTTCTCTGGCTGTAGAGCTCCCGTAGCACAGAACGCGGCAGCCGAGTTCGCTAGTTTGATATGAGCGAGATGTATTAATAATGTACTTCATATTATGAGCGAGATATGAGGGAGATGCATTAATAATCTACTTTATCTTATATTATTGTACTTTATCTTAATCACTAAGTACTGTATCCGAGTTGTCGCAATTGTAATATTCTTTTACTTAAAGCAGTATTCTTGTTCTGTATTAGTTAAGCTATGGACGATAGACAGAATGAAGAGGAGCTTCTCAACATGATAGATGAGGGTACTGGGGGTTCTTATTACGATGGCTCCGAGTGTCTTAATTTGTCTGGAGGAGACGATGGTGGAGACGATAGTGGAGACGATGGTGCTGACCATGGTGGAGACCATGGTGGAGACCATGGTGAAGGCACCATAATAATAACAAACTCTGTCGAGGTATATAAATCCTCTATCGATCGATCACTAGTATAGATGCACTAATTGATTCGTATATATGTACTGACGAGTGTTTCTTCTCTTAGAACTCCGCTTCCGGCCAATCTTCTACAAGGACAAGAGGCCTGACACACAAGTTGCCCGCTGATGTCCGTTTCAGCATTGACTAAGTCTCTCCGCAGGGTCAACCGTTGGATCCCAATGAATCTGTGAATGCATTTACAATTCAATGCGGAGTGATTGTTAGAGACACCGTCCCGATCACCACATGAAATTGGAATAAGCCAGGAAAGAAAAAGGATCCAGCTGAGGCTAGTTTTCTAGATGACAGAGCGAGAGATGCAATGTGGAATTCTCTCATGACACATTTCACCCTACCAGTCTTGGAGACTGATGAACTCACACAGCAAATGACGAGGAAAGTCAAGCACTTTGCTCTTAAGAAGATGGCCAAACTATTTAAGGAATGGAAGAAAAGATTGTACCACAAGTATGTCTTGAAGAAAAAAACTCCTCCATTCACTGGCCCATTAGAGTTGCAGCAGGATAACTGGGCCGCATTTGTGGAATACAAGACCTTGGCACCAGCTAAGGCAATGTCAGAAAAGAATAAGTTAAATGCAGCCAAAAAGAAATATCACCATCATATGGGCACAGGTGGCTGTAGGAGTGCCATGCCTAAGTGGGATAAAGCTGAGGCTGACCTGGAGGCTAAAGGGGTCACTCCAATTACGTCTCGTTGACCCAGGAGGTCAAGAAATTGGGTACTCGGGCATGGGGCATCGTTAGACCCAGAAACAGTCGAGATTGTTGCAGCCGAAGAAGTTTCTTCACCCAAGAATGAACTTATTAAAGTGATAAAAGAGGTTGAAGAGGGAACGTTTGTTCCTGACAGAGAGAACGATGAGCTGACAAAGGCTATCGGGAATCCTAAAAAGGCTGGACGAACAAGAGGGTTCGTACCTTCTTATCCATAGGTTATCGGGTTTCCCGAGCACCTTGACACGTACAGAAGCTGATCGAGAAAAACAAAGCGGAAAAAAGAGGAGGATACAGAGCAGTTCTCGAGGTTTGAAGCCATGCTGCAGGAGCATCGCCAGGAGCTTAATGAACTTAAAGGACTCCAACAACAAGATCCTGCACCAGATAGTACGATCGCCCATCGCAACGGAAAAGCAGCGTGGCTTCCACGGAGGGCCACGGTAATGATGCAACGATGGATGTGTACCCCGTGGATGCAATTAAGGAGAAGACTAGTTGTGAGCTGTATGTTGAACTAAAGAATATATCCATGAAGGTGGCGGTCGGCTTTGCTTTACCTTCTGCACTGGGAGCGACCTACCATTGCAATCCGATTCCAGCTGGCTATGCTCGTGTCGGTGTGGATGAAATTCAACCTATGTGTCAGTCACTACAGCTTGACATCCCTGGAGGTGAAGGGGAGACGACACTAGGAGAAGTCACGAGTGGCTTCATTCTTTGGAAAAAAATATACATCAAGTTTCCAGGCTCGACACCAAGGCCACCTTCTCCACCGAGAAACAATCCATCACCTCCAAGGCAACTGTCTCCGCCCAGTAAAAGTCCACCTCCAAGTGCACTGTCTCCTCCCAGTAAAAGTCCACCACCTCCAAGTCCAAACCATGACCCCAACACGAGTCCTTCTCAATCTACGCAGCCGCCTCCACCCACTAAGGCCCAAAAGCGGAAGAATATCACCGCTCCGTCGAGCGATAACAGACGCCCAAAGCGACAGTTGTTGCCCCTCCCAAGAGTACCGCCGGTTCCTCCCAAGAGGGCTTACGACCTGACCGATGAGGAGACCAATGCGGTCGTACGGCCTAAGTGGATGCTCATTTTAAAAAGAAACAACCTGAGCCAGGGGTCCAAATAAAACCGGAAACCAAGGAGTACTTTAGGAAATTACTGACGCAGCCATCCCAAGCTCAGTTAAATACGCCAGATAACTATACAAGATGTCTTCAGAAGACACTGAAACAGAAGAGATCAAGCGGTAGAGGAAAAATCACAAAACAGGTTCCCCAGCAGGGGAACAAGCAAAACAATCGACTGGTAGCGGAAGCATCAGAACGGACATCCCCCAGCTGGGGAAACAAGCAAAACAATCGAGTAGTAGCCGAAGAACCAAAAGAGACATTCCCCAACTGGGGAAACAAGCAAATCAATCACTCCCCCACTCCAGGTGAACATACCCGAACCTCAACTATATGAGGTTGAACCTATGGATCCAGAAACGGCTAAGATATTGGCCGAGCAATGTAATATGTCTATTCATGACATTATTCATGCCGATATGCCCAAGGCTGAGGTAGCACCCAAATTTTTTCACGGGGAGCCTCTGGTCAGTTCTAAGAGGCTTCGGGATATGCCAACAAAAATGCGACGATTCCATGAATGGTACATGAAAGCATCAAAAGAATATCAATATTGGCTCATACTGAAAGTTCGAAAATCGCATTACTTCGCTGAAGACGAGGTCCCTATTGAATTTACAGAATTATTTCAGTTATTCAATATAAAGGAACTCGACAAAATTATCCTCAGTTCCTATTGTCTGTAAGTGATTACTTTATTTATATAATTAAGTCTCTATCTCAGCTTTTTCAATTCATTGCCGGTAAGTATACTCACTATATTCTTTTGTACGCTATATATAATGATGCAGAATGAAGATTCTCGATCGTAAAAGAAAGGCTATCAATGGATTTGGGTTCATTGACCCACATCGAGTTCATGAAGCTATACTAAAGGATAAGCCACTGGAGACCGAGCACAACTTGTTCCGGTTTCTCACGAACCAGCATTTCTGTAATGAAATACTATTTCCTTACCACGATAGCAAGTGAGTTCTTGTACACATTAAATTTTGCTTACTCGATGTTCAGTGTAAATGATGAGTTACTAACATATGTAAACCTTGATTAGGTACCACTGGATTCTTCTAAGCATTTCAGTTGACTTGGGAAGAGTTCACATCATGGACTCACTAAACAAAGACATTGAAGACTACCGCAGCATTATTGATGTGCTCCAGAGGTAATTTCAACCATTATCGCACTATATCGGTTTCTTTCGTTCATTTTTTAGGATATCAAGTGGTTATTAACTCATACATTCATTTTCTTTGTCGGGTAGGGTTTGGACACGGTTCAAAAACCATGTCCGCGGTCAATGGCGTGAGGAGCTATTTTTTAAATCGCTCTCTGTAAGTACTACGAGCTAAGTCCACGCATCTATTTAATTCTTGTTTATGTGCATTTATCATGTTAGAGTTACTATTTGATTGAATTCTATTCTTGTAAAGTGCGCGAGGCAGCCACGGGGGACTAATCTATGTGGACTCTACGTGTGCGAGTTTATTCGCACTATTGAGAACCCCTTGGAAAATGTTTGAGTAAGTAAACAATATATTCACCCTTTATTTTTATTACAAAAAGTTGTGTTGAGTCTAATTCATACGATCTCCTTCTTTATATAGTTGTTTATATAGTTGGACGCGATGCGGGACAAGCTCCTACCAGAGGACCACCTAATAGCAATCCAAGAGAAATTTGCTGGATTTTTTGTCGACGAGGTCATAGACCCACGAGGAGAATTCTCTCCACGTAGAACCTAAAACATCCATGTAATGATCTTCATGTAATCAAATAGACATGCTCTGGACCCGGTTGGGACTCCATGTATGCTTGTAAGAGAAATTATATTATATATTGCATCAATATGTATAAGTACTGTGTAGGAGCGTTCTGTATGTATACGAAAACTTGTTTCTAATGAAAACACAGAATGAAAAATAATTGAACACAAAACACAAAATAAAAAGAAAAACACAAAACCCTAAAACCTTGTTTTGTTGCAATAGACTGGAATCCTTGTAGTGACCCCATCTTCTGTCGCGGCAGCCAAGTGGCCCAAAACACTGCCGTGACAGGGAACCTTACGAACCGGGACTAAATGTCCTGCCGTCCAGCACGGCTCGCGGGGCCACGTGGTTGGACCTCTAGTCCCGGTTCGTAACAGAACCGGGCTAAACCTTGGACCATTAGTCCCGCTTTTGCAGTCCCAGGTCGAATTTCGAGACTAAAGGTCCTTACGAACCGGAACTAAGGGTTTGTTTCTACTAGTGGAATAAGACAACCACCCAGGCAGCTTCCAAGTCTGCATCGCACATTCATGCCACATGGGCATGCTACTTTCACACGTGTTGTACCAGATTCTCATGTTTGACACGCTGCTAACTCTAATTCTGGTCTGGCTATGGTTAAGACAGCGCGCGATACATGTTTTTCCAATTCCGTTGAGTAGTTCCTTTTTTTTTAGCAGGACTGGCAAGACGTTTTGACTTAATAGCCTGACACGTAGCTAGACTCAAGGCGGCGAAGGATTGCTGACACGTAAGGGCCGGAGAGAGAGAAGGGGACTTACGGAGCAGGCCCTCATCGGTGGCTAGTCTCCCTCATCTTCCTTATCCATGCGGGCGTGTGCGCCACTACATTTCCCTTTATATACCTCCCTCTTCCTCCTCTCATGGCCAATGCAACTGCCAGAATTCACTTCCACGCCGGAGAAGAGGCAGAGACTAGAGTCTAGAGGGTATGGATGATATAAGGGTGGCGGTTGTAGGCGGCGGCGTGAGCGGGCTAGCGGCGGCGCACGAGCTGGTATGCAGGACGGGAGGTGGCAGAGGTAGGCCGCGTGTCACGGTGTACGAGGCGGAGGAGAGTCTGGGCGGGCATGCTAGGACCACCCAAGTCGACGGCGTCCACCTCGACCTCGGCTTCATGGTCTTCAACCGGGTACCAATAATACACCCCTCCTCTGCTCCTTCTCCTTTTCTCGTCGCCATTCTCATCATTCGCCGCAACGTAGGCTACCACATGTACCCTTGTGTGGAAACTGCAAACGTACCTCGGGCTAGCTACAAGTAGCCCTTTGTCTAAAGATTTTGAAAGCAGTATTCTAATATTTTAGAAAATTCTGAAAACAATTCTACATGTTGACAAAGATGTATTCTACCAGGGTGCGGAATTTCATATCAAATCACCTTGTATTTACGGCCACACAAAAATCATAATTATGATAAAATTTGCAATGGTGGTATCCACATTTTTGTCATGTTTGCAATGTCCTAAAAAATAAGGTATTTCGAGGCACATTCATAGAAATTGAATACATCATTGCCTCCATCTTGAATTGTTTCCAGAATTTTTAAAAACTTCTAAATATCATTCTTATAAATTTCAAAAAAATACTAAATGTAAGATACTTTTTTTTTGCGGGAAACTAGTCGTCTTTGGCTCATGCTAGTGTTTGTAGTCGTCGGTAGGTGGTCTGTAAATCTATTTATAATTTTTATTACTTTTATGTTTCTTTGTATTTCTATTGATGATTATAGGAGGAATTTCGTTAAAAAAAAAAAAACTAGTAAGTTACTCTTCACATCTAGTGAACGTACTACCATCATATGCCAATTGTGGTCGACCCCTCTTTCTCTGTCAGCATCACTCAGTCCAGTTCCTATTGGCTTGCTTTTAAGCTTGCTCTGCTTTCCTTTGTCTCGTCTCCGTCGAGCTTCACTGCAACTGATTGGACTAACCAATGGTCAATCTCTGTCTCTGCGTTAGTCTGTCACCTTGATTCTGAACCTTTTTTCTCATGTGCACTCCTTTTTTGCTTCTTTATTCCACCCGTCGTCAATCTAGAGTAAACCTGTTTCATAAACAATTCTATATAACATGCTGCCGAACTAGGATTTGCAGTACCTGACACCTGTGTGCTCGGATTTTGAAAATTCGAAAACTGTACTCCTGAGTTTCAAAAATTATACTCGTAATTTTTTTCTTGGACACCTACACATGCGTTCTATAGTTCACTGAAGTTTCGGTGAAAAAGGCCTTCTACTTTGAGCTAAAAAAATAATCTTGTTCTGTATATAGGAATAAAAACATTTTTCCCCGAATTTTGTCTTTATAGCCCAAAATACTACTCCCTATAATCCATATTAATTGCCGTTGAATTGAATGTATCTAGACATATTTTAGTGCTAGATATATCCAATTTAACAACAATTAATATGGATCAGCGGGAGTACATACTTTTGTACAAAAACTATAGTTTCGTGCTGGATGTGTATACCTACTTGTATACTTTTCCCATTTTTTCTGAGACTTACTGAATTTTTTCTGTCCATTGCCATCCGATTAGATAGAAATAGTTTACCTACATGGGAGTTGGCAAAGAAAGTCGATGATAAAAAACTAAACTGCACACTTTTAGAACATGGGAGTTTGCAGTTTAAAAAGCAAGAAAATTTTGGACATAGAAATACATTTTTATTTATTTTGAAAACTACGCACACTAGTGCTCACGTCATGTTCCGGGTTTCATCATATCTACCTATCTAATTAAATGTACATACCACTCTTTTAGGCTAGTCATAGTGGATTGTATCACATACTAGTATCTTGCATAGTGCATGATACTACTATTATAATGCATTGTACTCCCTCCGATCCGTTCTAAAATATAAGATATTTTCGCTTTGCGAAAAGAGTGTACCTAGACCCTTTTTAGTGTGTAGATTCATGTAGGTTTGGAGTGAAGCTACATAGTAAAAAGGGTCTATCTTAATGCAAAATTATGTCATTTTGGCATTAGTTTTTCTATCTCTATTTTCTATGAAACAAATTAGAACTACCTATGCTACCACTACTATCTCTTTCATTATTAATTTCAATGACACATCATCTTTTACATGTATGAAAGACATGATACTAGCTATGTTACCACCACTATAACTAGTAACAACATCCTCGTTGGCGGCATTGCAAAACCGCTATTAGCGGTGGCCAAATGACACGCTACCAACACGGTGCCACTGGTAAGGCATACCAGCAGCGTTACCCACCATGCTGCAGGTATCACCATACCAATAGCGTTCGTGTCGGCATGCTCCTAGTAACCTCTACTAACGGCATTGCAACCACAAGTTGTCGATTCGCTCGAGGCGTGGTGGCAAGGAGGAGGTGCGAAGCGCGGCGCCCTTCTTGGATTCGAGTGGCTGGTGGCCTATTTCTTGGCTGGTTTCGCGCTGGTTGTCGATTCGTTCCAGCTGTTCTTCTACGGCCGGAGTGATGGTGTGGCCAGGAGACGACCTGCCGCTATGCCTAGCCCGCTGTAGCTTGGAGCTCATCACGCGGTGGCCAAGTTTGGCCCCGCGATCTGTGGCCGATTTGATGGTCTTCTTTGACGCCAAAGTTGCGTCTCTTCAACCTCCAGATCGGAGGCTTCTTCTCGAGCTCTGCACCAGCGTTATGCGCCCTCTCATCGCCAAGTGGTTCGTCCCCGGCGGCGGAAGGGTGGCCGGAGCTGGAGTCTCCTCGTCAGTGGCGAAGGACAGGGACTTGATTGCGTTTTCCATTTTTCTCCCAGGGTCCTTTTTGTATTTGGGTAGGACTTTGATCCTTTTAATGTTTTATGCAAGGTCCTGCCTGTAACTTTGTACTCACCGCTTTGGATTAAATGAAGTTGCGCCGGGGTCCTTCAAGACCCCTCTGTTGTCCAAAAAAAAAGTTGTCAATTCATATTTTAATTTTTGTCGATGGGACATTCGTTCCCACCACGTATTAAACAAACGAACTTAAACTTTGCATTTAAATTAAGTAAAACCACATAAAATGAATTGTGAATTTCATTCAGAATGGAGTTATACTTTTCGAGTATACCTACATCCAGCAATTATACTTGGAGACCAGGGTGGCCCACTTGGTTTAGAGCTTATGACTCCGTGTGCAGTCCAGTCAAAGAAACACACGGAGGCCCATCTGGCTATGAGAAGGCCCAAAAGGTTTACTGACTTAGGCCTGAAACCAAAAGATATGGTGTACAAGATGTAGTAGTTACCGACAATGTTGTAATTTGTACCATAACAGGATAGAATTCCTCCAGCCAAAAAACCTAGATCTAAAAAATTCAAATTTATTTCTTACCCCTTTGGGTATTACTAGAAAAGAGAGCATGAACATCGGTAGGCTTGTGAGGACAAAATTAATAAGGACTAGTATATCTCCATAGAAAAGCATCTTGTCAATCCAACTATTGAGATTTATCTCAAAACGATCCTCTACCAGTTCTCTCTCGCTGTTTTCTAACTTACAAAAACGAATTGGGAACCTAGATATGTAAATGGAAGAGAGCATATGTCACCTCTAAAAAGTATTTTGTATTCTTTCTCAACTTGTTTTGCCTTCCAAAGAATAAATCCCACGGGTACCTGAAAGTACTTAGCTGTTATCCACTGTGATCTGGGTCCTAGTGCGTTTCCAATAAACACCACGAAACTTCAGCTCCGACTCTGACATGATACTAATTAGGTAGTTAAATAACAACATTTCATACAACTATTAGTCAGCATATAAGAAATGAATATATATGTACATTTGCTACACCTATCTAGATTTTCTACCCTAAAATCATGTACAATTGCTACATCTGTCCCTAAAATCATCTAGATTTTAGCCCTCAAATTATGTACATCTTCTACATCTATCCCTAAAATCATCTAAATTTTCTACCCCTAAAATCATGTGCATTTGCTACATCTACCCCTAAAATCATCTAGATTTTATACACTAAACAAAAATCCCTAAAATCATCTAGATTTTCTACACTAAACAAAAAATCCCTAAAATCATCTAGATTTACTACACTAAACAAAAATCCCTAAAATCATCTTAATTTTCTACACTAAATTAAAATCCCTAAAATCATCCAGATTCACTAAACTAAACAAAAATCTCTAAAATCATCTAGGTTTGCTACACTAAACAAAAATCTCTAAAATCATCTAGATTTTCTACACTAAACTAACTACTGTAATTAAGAGAGGGGCGGAGAAGTCTACCTGTGGCGACGGAGGCGTGATGGCGCAAAGTCGGAGAGGTCGGGGTCAGGGCGGTGCGGCGCGAGATCGGGACGGGGCGACGTTGCGCGAGTTCGGGGTGGAGAGGTGCGGCGGCGCGAGGTCGGGGCGGCGCGACGCGAGGTCAGGGTGGGGCGGAGAGGCACGACGGCGTAAGGTCGGGGCGACGATTAGGGGAAGGGCACGAGCACACGGAGAGGAGTTGGAGAGAGAGAGAGAGAGAGAGAGAGAGAGAGAGAGAGGGAGGGAGAGAGAGAAGGGTGCAGGTGGCAGCCGTTAAGTTAGCGAAATTTTGGATGTAACAATGGCGGCATCTGCAAATCCTGGAACACCACCACTACAACTTAGTTGCGGCGTTCAAGTTTTATGAACGTCTGGGCTTCATTGGTACCAGCTCGCATCATGGTCTCCACTTAGTGCCGGTGTTAACTAACCCCCGAACATCAGGACTAAGGTATAGCGGCGGCGTTTGACATTATACGAACGCCACGACTATTTTGGATTACAGTAGTAGCGTCCGTTTCCTACTAGTGTATGAAGGGAATGGTTTCAGCCTTATGGACAAGAATATAAATAATCCTAAGAAAATTATACTTTTTTTATGTTTTATAGGGATCACTCATGTTTCTCACCCAACCTCTAAGTAAGTGTCTAATATGGCGTAGTTTTTTTTTGCCAAACTTCCAACACGTTCGCCCCTATCGAGGCAGACACCCACTGTTTAGCGACCATCTGAACAAAACCATCTTCTTTTAGCCATGCTGATTCGAAGGAGAAATGAGATTTATTTACTAGAAAAGGTTATTCACCCGAATCAAGCAGAAAGGGTGTATGATCAGACCTAGATCTAGTTAAGGTTGTATCAGACATGAAAAGAAATTTGTGTTCCCATTCGATGCTAGCAAAGATTCTATCCAACTTGTCATAAGTTAGATTAACCCGGCGGTTGGCCCAAGTATATTGTCTTCCTGAAAGAACCAATTGTCTCAAGTCTAGAATCTCAATAATAGCTTTAAAAATAAAAGGCTAATGATCATGAATGTTCTGATTATTTTTTCTCCTTTTCTTGTTATAATATTAAAATCTCCTCCCACTAATACTGGCAGAAGCTCATCCTCACAAAATGTGCACTAACTCATTTGAAAGTGTCTAGATTCTTTAGCTGCACCATAAACCGCGCTACCATCACCCATTTGAAAGTTTCTACTTTAGATGCCACATAAAATTTGACACATGTTGAATTGTTGGTAGTAGCCGCATTAATCCCAACAAGAATTCCTTTTGACCTCCAAATTGGTGGTACGCAATACCATTGAAAATCTTGACCTCCAAGATATATGCATCAAAAAATGTGCTGAAACATTGTCTCTATACATATGTGAAATCGTGAAGAAGTCGAGCTTATGATCTCTTATATTTTCATAAACTAAATTTTGTTTTGTTGTGTCTTTAAATCCTTCACTATTTCAAAAACTCCCTTTCATGTAGACACAAAAAAAGATCATTTTTTCTTTCATGTCTAGATATTTAATAGTAGTTTATTTTCTAATAAACGGTCTAATAATATATGGAAGGTTACTACTTGCTTCGTTTGAAATGAATTAACACAACTATGTTTAGGAACAAATGTACACCTAGACGTGAATTAGTGTGTACATGACAAAGCTGTGTCAATTAATTTGGTGCAGAAGAAGTAACATTATTCAAATGAAAGGAATAGATTTATTCTGGTTACGTTAGCATTTATAATACTTTGCATAGTAGTGTATTTATTAAAAAGAATTAATAAAGTTGCATATGGGAGTTTATCTCGATGTACAAAATACCATCTATATTTTAGCATTTATATTATTAATTGTTTAAGATGATTAAGTTTTTATTCAATCTCATATTCTATTAGTGTGACTGAGTTTCTGCAAACAAATAGGTAACTTATAATGCAAAATGAACTTGTAACCTGAGTCATTGCTGCTATGGTGGAAAATATCCAACTGAATTCGATATGTGGGCAGAGTTGCTAAAGCGAGTAAAAAAGCTGCCAAATGAGCAAAATACTGCTAATCTACCCATTTCTTTATATTAAAAATATACCACTCAATCTGTTAGTTACTTTTTTTCAATAAAGGGAGCTTTTTATTATACTCCAATGTTTACGTCAAGATGATACAATCAAACAGATCGAGCCACGCCCGGTCTCTGCATAACTAAGATGCACACAACCGAAAGAAAAGAATAGAGGGTAGAGGTGAACAATCTCATAGGAAAATCCTAGTATACATGAAAAAGAGGTGCATATGATGGAGGAGGTTCAGTCCCCAAATTATGCTGCCACCCATGATGGGTAAAAAAATATTTTGCCACTTGCTCCAAGCGTGAACATATCTCCAGGATGCGATGTTCCAGTTTTTGTAGAGTAGACCACTCCGGGAGTAAGTGAGCATAGTGATAAGTTATCTGCATAGGGGAAGACATTTTAGCAACAAAACATTACTTTTCTACATATCCACAACGACCATATTAATGCAACCGCTCCCATTCTTATATGTATCATATTCCTGTTATCCATACTCTGCAACCAGTTTGCAAAAATATTGGCTACTGAGCGTGGCGGATACAAGCTTGAGAGTACTTGGATCGCTGACCATATAGAACACACAAACTGGCAATCAGAAAACAACATCTTGTACTTCCTCGCTAGTTGCCTCTAACTAGATTATATGTTAGTTACTTGATTCACAACTGACCTTGCATCAAACTTCACCAACCTGGCAGGTGACATATCCAAACATGCTGGAATGGTTCGAAGAGCTTGGTGTGGAGATGGAGACATCTGACATGTCCCTCTCTGTGAGCACGCATCTCTCTGGCGGCTGGAGGTGCGAGTGGGGCAGCCGGAACGGTCTCTCGGGCCTCCTAGCGCAGAAGAGCAACGCTCTCCGCCTGGGCTTCTGGCAGATGATCCTGGAGATGCTCAAGTTCAAGGAGGAGGCGCTCAGGTACCTAGATGATCATGAGAGAAACCCTGACCTGGAACGGCATGAGACCCTGGGGAATTTCATCCAGATGCATCGATACTCCCAACTCTTCCAGGATGCTTACCTGATCCCAATATGTGCGTGCATATGGTCATGCCCGTCGCAGGGGGTCCTAGACTTCTCTGCTTTCTTCGTGCTCTCATTCTGCCGCAACCATCACCTTCTTCAGATCTTCGGTCGCCCCCAGTGGCTCACTGTGAAGGGTCGTTCACATGCATATGTAAACAAGGTACTACTCCAGTTCCTGCAAATGTACTGAACAATACAATGTAGCTGTCACCTGCAAAGGTGGAGCGTTTGATCATCTGCATATCTATGTAGGTAAGGGAAGAACTGGAAAGTATGGGTTGTCAGATTAAGACTAGCTGCCAAGTCAAATCCGTTTCAAGTTTTGAAGGAGGTGCTCTGCCCATTCAACCTTTTTCTATTTTACCATTTAGATATATTGCTCTTGTTCCCAAATAATGGTACTCCGTATCATTTGATTTCTGGCTGTAGGTTTCAAAGTCGTGAAGGTAGATGGTTCCGAGGAGGTGTATGACAAGATCATATTTGGTTCCCATGCACCTGATGCTCTGAGAATGCTAGGAGATGACGCAACACATGAGGAGTTCAGAATTCTGGGCGCTTTCCAATATATCTACAGGTAAGTAATAATTTTTGTGTCCTACAAATTTTAATTATTTTTATTACTGACTGGCCTTCTGTTCGTCTTATCTACGAACTGTTACCATTGCAGTGATATATACCTACATTGCGACGAAACTTTGATGCCACGGAATACATCAGCATGGAGCGCCTGGAACTTCCTGGGGACAACGAGCAGTGGCGTCTATGTTACCTACTGGCTAAATTTGCTACAGGTAAACCCCACATGCCAGAAATGCATGTATATACATATACACACTTTGGTTAATTCTCTTTTCTCACATCAATCGTGTCTTCCCATGGAAATTTCAGAACATCAAATCTATCGGCCGACCATTCCTAGTGACGCTGAATCCGCCTCATGTCCCCCATCATATCCTGCTCAAATGGAACACTAGCCATCCTGTTCCTTCTGTCGCTGCTGCAATGGCTTGCCTGGAGCTTCAGGAAATCCAGGGAAACCGAGGAATATGGTTCTGTGGCGCATATCAAGGTAACTCTGCTGATTTTGTCTTTCAGCATCTATTTATGTTCCTTACAGATTCCACTCTGTTCCTAAATATAAGAAGTGTTTTGAAAGGCTGAAATAGCCTACCAAAACATCTTATATTCTTAAACAGAGGTAATATTTCTGTTAGGTATCTTATGTCCCGGACCCTACAGGTTATGGCTTCCATGAAGACGGTTTTAAGGTACTCTGTCGCTGCAATTTTTCTTGTTCATTGAAATGTATATTGGCATCTTATATTTCTGGTTCGGTTTACGGTGCGTGCAGGCTGGGAAGTCTGCAGCTCAAAGTTTGCTTGGGCAGCAGAGCAACCTTCTTCTGAATCCAAAACATATGGTTCCATCATGGACCGAAGCTGGGGCTCGTCTTCTGGTAATAAGGTTTCTCAAAAAATACGTAACCATGGGCAAAATCATGTGAGTTATTAAGATATGAAAATCTTGATATAGCCCCAGGCATTGGATAATAAGAAACCACACCTAATTAGTTTTGCTTATCCCCAGCATTCTTGAACAAGGTGGTACTATGTTCAGTTTTGGAGAAGTAGACACAAATTTCCTTGTAAAATCTGTCCTACGCGTTAATGACCCTCTCTTCTATTGGAAGGTTAGGTTATTATCTATTCTATTTGAGTTTTGGTGGCCGATTTCCTTGACGTTATCTCTCATGGGAACACAAAATGCGGTTTCAGGTTGCAACCGAAGCAGACCTTGGTTTCGCAGATGCATATATCAACGGTTATTTTTCTTTTGTTGATAAGTGGGAAGGACTTCTGAATCTTTTCCTGGTAAAATAAATACACATTGTGCTTTATTATTCTTGCATACTTTGTATCTTAACTAAGGCACTAAGTCATATGTCTACAGATTATCATTGCTAACAGAGATGCAAAGAAGGGTAGTAAAGGCGCTGCCAGTAAAAGGTACTAAGCTTAGAATCTTTGAATTAATCAAAATCATATAACTGCTTTGTTAACTGGCAGGGGTTGGTGGACACCCATGCTTTTAACAGCTGGGGTCGCATCGGCAAAATATTTTTGGCGCCACATCTCAAGGAAGAATACTGTCACACAAACTTGCCGAAACATTTCTCAGCACTATGATCTGGTCATTCCGAATGCATCTTCATCTTGCTTTCTTGATCTCTGTCTAGATGTTCTCACTGACACATCACAAATTCTAAAATGTGCATGCAGAGTAATGATTTCTTTGCACTTTTTCTGGATTCTTCGATGACATACTCTTGCGCAGTATTCAAGGTTCGTTAATTATGTGATCAGTAGTAGGACTAACAGCAAAATGTGCATGCAGCTTACAAATTAAGTGTGTGAGATCTTTATAGGTGGAACATGAAAGCTTAGACGTAGCGAGCCTACGTAAAGTCAACCTCCTAATCAAGAAGGTAATACTACTAATATAAGTATTAAGACTTGATGAGTACATGCATAGATATATACATGTTCTGATAAATATGTAAAAATTTAAGGCTAAAGTGGAGAGAAATCATCATATTCTGGAAATCGGTAGCGGGTGGGGCAGCTTGGCAATGCAAGTGGTGAAGCAAACTGGATGTAAATACACAGGGATTACACTGTCTGAAGAGCAACTTAAATACGCTCAAATGGAAGTGAAAAAAGCTGGTTTAGAGGTAAACTGTAATCCTAATTATACTACCTTCAGACAAATCTATCAATATTTTTACCCAAGCCCTACTCATTTATTATAGTATCTTGAAAAACCACCACAATTGGGGTCACTATAACAGAAAACCACCACAATTCAGATTCGTGACAAAAAAAACAACGGAATTAGGACAAAAAACCACCACTATAACAAAAATTGTGCGCCAATTCCGGTGGTTTTCTGTCACGAATCTGAATTGTGGTGGTTTTCTATTACATTGACCCCAATTGTGGTGGATTTTTGTAATTTCATCTCCAGTTTAAGTAGTGCTTCTCTCTGTTTTCTGTTTACAACGTCTAAATATTGTGTTGTCAGGATCGCATAACTTTCCTGCTGTGTGACTACCGTCAAATACCGACTTGTTATACGTATGACAGGATCATATCTTGGTAAGGAGTAATCCTATTATGCTGATATGAATAAACTGAATCGAAGGAGGTGTTTACCTCTCGTTGATACATGCAGTGAGATGATCGAAGGGGTTGGTCATGAATTCATGAACGATTTCTTTGGCTGCTGTGAGTCTCTCTTGGCTAAGGATGGACTATTTGTCCTCCAGGTTCGTGCTAATAATTGTGAACATACATACATAGTTTCGGCTGGATTTGCAGGACAAATCATCAACTAATAAGTCAAATTTCTCTCTTATGTATTTATGTATGTATCTGTGCAGTTCATATCGATCCCGGAAGAACGGTATGAGGAATACAGGAGAAGCTCAGACTTCATAAAAGAATACATCTTTCCTGGGGGTTGCCTCCCTTCCTTGGCCCGGATCACGTCTGCCATGACAGCCACATCAAGCCTCTGGTACGGTACTTGCATACTCCGTATAGTTTCTTCATTGCTAGGAAAGCCCCTACAAGTTTTTTTTTTTGAACAAGAAATCCCTACAAGTTGAATTATGTGAACGAGCTACTCCCTCCGTTTCAAAATATAAGATGTTTTAGCTTTGTGAAAGGAGTGTATCTAGACTTTTTTAGTATATAGGTTCATCTAGGTTTGAAGTGAACCTACACACTAAAAGTAATCTAGATACATTCTTTTCAAAAAGCTAAAACGTCTTATATTTTGAAACGGAGGAAGTAGTTACTAAATTTGGAGTTCAATCGCATATGGTGTTGTTGGGGCGCAGCATCGAGCAGGTAGAGAACATCGGGTACCACTACTATCCGACGCTGATGCGCTGGAGGGACAACTTCATGGCCAACAAGGAGTAAGCATCCATGTATATCATCTATGTTGAATGAAATGTGAATAAATCCACATATCTTATAACATTGTATATGTACATTATCTGCTTGTGGATTGCAGTGCGATTTCGGCCCTGGGATTTGATGACAAGTTCATTCGTGTATGGGAGTACTATTTCATGTATTGTGCTGCTGGTTTCAAGTCACGGACTCTTGGAACTTACCAGGTAATGACCATGTTCTTTACTAGGGGTAGCTGATAAATTTTCTCCAGCTAGGGGCGTCTTTGCAAAGTTTTGGCAGCCAATGGTTACTATTGGTGACCGTCGTCACCCATGCCCTCCAGTAACTAGTTGAAGAGAAGGATAATAATAATATTTTGAACAAATTTTGGATGAATTTAACTAAATTTGGCTAGTTACTCACTACAGGAACAAGTCAGCGCCGATGGCCAGACGCTACGCCGACGGATATTTGTCATATCCGCCGACATAGGACGGGATAGGCCGACAGCAGCCGTCGGCGTAGACCGGGCCATCAGTGTAGGGGCTTGGCCGTGACGGCATCAAGGCTACGCCGACGGCTTAGCTGTCGACCTAGGTTTCTTGCCACATTAACCCTAGAAAATCATATTTCAGAAAATTGCTAATAATATGTCAAAATTTGTACAAAAATAAGATCTATAATATTACATATTTATCTTGAATACAAATTAAATAAAACATAAAAACATTACATATATTTTCTTATAACACATTTTGTGAAGCAATCACCAAATAATTTTTTTAAATGGTACCAGCCCATTTTTCAAAAATACTAGACCACTATCCATGGACAATGTGCCAACCGGGATATTTTAAATCTTTCCATCCACCCCTCTTGAAAAATACAAATTCCTGCCGAATCGGTAGAAAGTGGGTCAGATTTGAACTACAGGTATATGATCTGATGCTCATGATTGTCCAAACAATTTTTAGGTTCACAATATGCTTTTTCATCAGAGATCCACTGCGAGTGTAGCGATACTCAGTCCCGAGTTAAGAAACGTCATGTCCACCGTTTTGACCATAGTTTGAAACGGGCATAAGAAATTCAAAAATGATCAAAAGAATGTAAAACCTTCGCGTGGTGACATATTATGGTATATAGTTGGAAGAAAAAATATCAAACTTCGAATATTTCTAAATATCTTAAAAAATCATTCTCAGAAATGAGCTATCATGTTCGAGGTTTCATAATTTTCAAACAAAAAGATCAACGTTATGGCTAGAATCACAACATGTGATAATGTGCTCATATTGTGCACACCCATGCGTCTTGCGATGGCGAACAATGTTCAGGAGGAAGTTTTCCTTTTCATTTTATCAAAAAGCTATTTTCCATTTTCCGAGTGCCAAAAATAGGGTGTCTTGTAAAGTAACCACCAAATAAAATTTTCAAAATGGTATCACCTCATTTAAAAAAAATACTAAACCACCTTTCATGGATAATGTACCAACTAGGCATCTTAAACCTTTTCGTCCACCTCTCATAAAAAGACAAATTTCTACCGAATCGGTAGGAAGTAGGTCAGATTTGCAATACAGTTACATGATTTAATGCTCATTAATTTTTGGAAAAATAATTTGTAGGTGCAAAATATTCTGTTTCATCAGAGATCCACTTTAATTTTAGTGAGGCTTAGCTCCGAGCTAAGAATTTTCATGCCCGCCATTTTGACCATAGTTTAAAATGGGCATAAGAAATTTTAAAACGATCTAAATAATGTAAAATCTTTGTGTGGTGCCTTATTATGTGAAATAGTTAGAAAGAAAAATATTAAACTTAGAATATTCCAAATGTCTAAAATACATCTCAGGAATGTGCTATGATGTTAGAAGTTTCATCGTTTTAGGCCAAACGACCAATCTTATGGATATAATCGCAACATAGTTTTTGATAATATACCCATATTGTGCACACATGTGCATATTAGGACGTGAATAATGTTGCAGGAGAAAGCTTTCCTTTTTGTCACACCAAAAGGCTATATTCCGTTTTTCGAGTGTAAAAAACGGGGTGTTTTGTGAAGCAACCACCAAATGAAAGTTCCAAAATGATACCACCCCATTTTTCAAAAATACTAGACCACATTCCATGCATAATGTCCCAACTGGGATACTTTAAACCTTTTCGCCCACCCTTCATGAAAAAAAAATATCCCTGTCTAAGGAGGTCATATCTGAACTACAAGTAGATGATCCGATGCTCATGATTTTTTGGAAATTGTTTTAGGTTTACAATATACTATTTCATGAGAGATCCACTTCAAGTTTAGCGAGGCTCAACCCTAAGCTAAGGATTTTTTAGAATCCTCAAACTATAAAGGGAATTTTTGAAGATTTAGACACTATTAAATAAATTTTATTTAGAAAACCTTGCAGTACACTACTAAAGGACATGATACATATTGAAAATATGATATGGATGTCATGTTTGGATTTCTCTAATTTTATGATTGATTTGGACATATTATTTGTCGAATTCAGATTATGGATTTAAAGATATAAATTATTCCATATTAAATAGAAAAAGGAAAAAAATCATTTTATGCTTGTTCGAATTCGAAATTATTAGTAATTATTTATTTTTGTTTACTTAAATGATTTTTTGTAATTCAAAAATAAAGGTGTGTGATATCGTTGTTCAAGGGTTAATAGGATTGATATGATAGTATTATCAACAAGGTCTAATTTTTTCCTCAGAATCTCGTCCGGAATGAACGGAGAAGTTCAGCGTTCTAGGACTGGAGAAGTGTGAGAATGGGTGACCGATTGGGCAGTTTAACCACCAGTGCAATTTGTACGGAGATTAAGCGTAATTAGAGATAAAAATGTCCCTTATGAGATTAATGAGTCAAACAATTTAAAAAACTGAAAAAAACATTTGAAAAAGTAATTTGAAAAAAAAAACTAGGCCGACGGTCTAGCCATCGGCATATCCAAGCGGTCATTAGCCATCTAGGTGGGGCCCATCTACCCTATGACGACGACTAAGCCGTCGGCGTAGCTACTATGCCGACAACTTCCTTATGATACGACAACCGAGTCTATGCCGACACCGTAGGATGCCGACAGCTGTCGTCGGCATAGCTCTAGGACGGTGTATCGTTCCTTCCCTATAGTGACTCACAATATTCAGCAACTATCTTTTGAATTGACTAAGTTTAGCCGTAGTACAGAACTAATATTCTCTTGTTACCGGTGTTACTAGCCACCTTTCTTTCGAAGAGGGGAATAAGCACCGACCTCTATACCGAAACTATGAACACAACATATTCCATAGTGGGATTTGCTCCGGTACAAGCCCCTGCCCTAAACACGCACAGGCCCAGTCCATGTACATATCCAAAACCATGTATATCTATGTATAGGCATACATATCAGATTGGGATAATACCACATATAGACATACGACAGTCTTCCCACACACGAATCAATCCGTCCATCGTCGCCCTTGCCGATCACAGCCGTCGCCGAGGCGACCACGGGAATCAAGGCCGCCGGCGGCCATCACCGCAACTGCTGCCTTCTTGTGTCTATCGTGCCGCCTTCTTGTGTCTATCGTGTCGCCGGGCATGCTGCTTGAATGTCCGGCGGGTTGCCAAACAAGTCGCTGAAAATATCGCCGGACTATCCGGTGGGTCGCCAGACAAGTCGCTAAATATGTTCTCGGACTTTCCAGTGGGACAACTCGCCATCGACAAGCCTGCACGTTTCCTCCAAGCCTGTACGCCGTCGCCGCACTACCACCAGCCTAGCCGGAACACATCTACAAGGCCAGGCCGAGGCTTATACCGGCCTGATCCACCCCAAGAGTCACCGCCACCAGCTCGCCGGATACAACTGGCACCGCCACCAGCTTGCCGGCCACAACCATCGTCGGTGGTGAGCCAGCATACAGCCGTACATACACATACGAAGGGGTTACATATATCCGGTTATATTAATTACGAAGGAGTATCAAGCGATCACAATCGTTCTTGTGTTAAAGTTTGCGTGAGTTTTATACGAGTTTGAGGAAATGGGTTGTACTGGAGGATTTAAAGTCACCACACCAATATAATATAATATGTGTAGGTTCACAATAACGAGAACAGAACTATAAATTGTTCATAGTAGTGATACCATCTTCAATAATTAAATTACATTGGAAGAAGGGGAAATATTATTTGACTTTACAATCTCCCTTTTGAAAGCGATAAATCATGTCAGCATCCTTTATTTGCAAAAAGAATTGACATTCAAGAAAAGTAACCAAGCAAGCATTTAAAAATTGCTCCTCCATTTTATTTCTTAACTTATTCTTCACATAATCCATTTAATAATTGTAAATAAATCAATAGGACAGAATGATGACATGCAAACAAGTAATTGAGTATTTACCTCATCAAACTACACTTTTCCTGTCATTTGTTCTTCATTTTTCGGACCTACGAGTGCAAAATTAACTAATTAAGGACCGTCGTTCGATCAGTTGGGCAAAATCAGAACACAAATTCAACTCAAGCACTTACTGTGGCATACATGGGCTTATATACTGAAAAATATTTGCAAATATTATTGGGTATTCACCGCATACCCATGAATTAGTCTAGATCCGCCAAAACTGTATTTGCAATAGTATTTACAAACTTCTAGGAGTACAACAGTTTTGTTTCGTGGGGAAAACTTCTACAGTTGTTATGTCATCATATCCACCCAAATATACCATGAAATATGTGTTGAGCATGGGGTGTGGTCATCATCATTGCTAGCCAACCTATAAATAATTTTCCGATTAATACTGCTAATACATATGTTGTATTATTTATTTTTGGATGCATATATAGGTTGTATTTTCAAGACCCGGCAACGACAATTTGGCCAACGCCGATAACCCCTACACAAGTTTTCCAACAGCCTAGCTCCATATAGCATCGTCGTACATATTCATGTACCTATTCATATTCATGTACCTATACATATAGTTTGCATTTAATTATGAGCATATTATAGTTCTGAAACTGTACCAAAACTACTATGACTACATGATGATTGATCGAAAGATTCATGTAATTGCTCGGATGTAATTGCTCGAATTGATTCATGTAAAACTTCGGTTATTTGAAAATATACCATTCTAGGGGAATTAGATACATGGAATCGCTTGCGAGACTTCAGGCTCTTTCATTTACGACCAGATGCTTTAATCTCACACAAAAAGCCAAGCCTGGCTCTCATCAAAACTCACCTCCGACACTTCACCAACCAAGTGAGAGAGGAGTTGACCATCTACTATGGCATGCAACTCCTCCTCTTCCTACATCAGTGAAGAGTCGGGAACAACAAAGGCCTTAGGAGTAACCGTTATAAGGTCAACCTCCATATGCCTAAAAACATTAGAAGAAAAAAGAACTTCCTTAGGAGAAGAGTAACCGTTATAAGGTCAACCTCCATATGCCTAAAAACATTAGAAGAAAAAAGAACTTCCTTAGGAGAACTACCCAAACAAACGCCAACCTTGGCTAACTTAGAAGTAATATCCGGGGCAGAAAAGGAAATGAAGAACTTATTAACAAACTTTTTTACAAGGTGAATCAAGATTCTTTTCCGCCTTGCGCCTCATTGCTTTGACCAAAGAATCTTCATCATTGACGGATGCTCAGGTGGACGGCAACTTTGCTACTTAGAGAAAAAAGAGAATTAACACGATTTAGCATAGTATCTATTTATTTGACCTGGGGAGTCTGCGAACCACTTTTCTCTTGCTTTCCCCCTCCTTTTATTTTCCTGTATTTAATAGAATAATGGACGTCCAATCAGCGTACAAGAGAAGGTCGGTGTTTGAGGGTTGTTGGCCACCATTTCCTCAGCAAACACAAAGAAAATCACGGGAACACACCTCTCTAATCCTCTAGCCTACTCCTCATCCTCGTCAAATTTATATGCTCGCATCCATCAGCACACCGGAAATGCATAGTAGTCCCGCACCCGCACGACGGCGCCGCACCACGCCGGGCGGCCTCCTCCCCTCCCCTTCCTCGCCCTCCCCGCCTACCGTCGCCCGAGACATCGCTGGGCAAAGCCCTGGTGGCGTGGCGGCGGCGGCGGATACATTGGCCGCGATTCGGTGGGGGCACGATCTCGTGCCGGCGGCGGCACCCGCACCTGGCCGGTGTGGACGGTGGTGTCGTGGCTGGTGGCGGCTAGAGGACTCGACGAACGTGGGTAGGAACCAAACAGTGGCGTGGGTTCAGGTCCCCATCTCGGCCTAGATGGACCTTGATGGGCCGGATATGTTGTCCATTCGTTGCCCAACACCGACTCGCTCAGGATTCCCCGGGGCCATGTCTGTGACACGAGGATGCTTGAGGCATATGTCCCCAGCATGGGGCTGGTGACCTCCTTCTCAGTCGGAGGGGTCTGCTGGGTTGTCTCGTCATCGAGCTGCGGATCCTGCTAGTTGCCGGTGGGTGGCGTGGAGGCTGCTGGCTCGGTTTCAATAAAGGAGACGGTCATAGGGTTCCTCTCAAGCCAAGACGAAGATCTGCTTGATGTTTATCTCCATTGATCTGGTTTCTGTGTCGTGTTTCAGAAGGTTCCGCCGGCGAACTTCATAGTGCGTTCATGCCGTGAGTTTGCTAGATCGGGTGAGATTCGGTCGGACGCACCCATGTTTTATTCTGACCGTTTGGGTTCAGAGAGAGCGCTTCGAAACTCTGTTGGCTGTTAATATCATGGGGCATATTCTCGTTCCATGGTGCTGATGGAGAATGTCATGGAGATCGAGATTTGAGGACTAACAATGGTGGTTCAAGTCTGGGTGGTGATGAGAAATTGGCTTGGTGACCCGTGACTTGCAGCAGTAGTATATGAGTGGGGGCGACTGCGCATGAGAGGTTCACAGTCCTACCTTTCTGGGTAAGCGAGGGTCTAGCCTTAATTGGTTGTGCCTGGCAATTGCCTTATTGAAGCTATTATTTTGAGAGAGTGAACTTTTCTTTAGGGTGAAAAATCTAAGATCTATGATCGAACGGTGACGGTGTTTGTACACTGTTCCCTTTTGGAGGTGTCGCTTTTGGAGAAGTTGGACATCTGGTGTTGTCTTGTTGGTGGTAGTACTGTTCTTTCAACGAATGGATCACTGTAGCGGAACTTTTTTTTGTAATTTTTTTTTTTTGCGCTTCCTAAGCCAATGCATTGTTGCAGGGTGTAATTGATATCTCACGATCCTTTCAAAAAAAAAACTATTCAATTGACCTACTGGCTCCGTTGAAATATACAAATTCAGTGGGATCTCCCCTCCCCCCGAGTGACCATTAAAAACAATCCTAATCCTAATACAAATGACGTTTCTGAAAAAATAGAGACTGCCAACAGAACCATCACAACGCGTACGTACACAGATTTTACAAGCAGACACCATAAAAAACAGTTTAACAAGCAACGTACATGGCACCCATCACACACCGCCGGCTTCTGATTCATCAGCCTCCATCGGTTATTTGCTCTTACAAGGATCGTAGATCGAGCACCCTGTTGTCTAATTTTATTACGTGGTGAACAGCACCCTGGACTTGTGATGGGTCGAGTACTTGTGATTGATGCTAGGCGGTCTCGTGTAGCCTGTGGAGCAACGTAGCGCGCAGTGCGGCGCCGCCGTCGTCTTGCTGCAGCGCCGGGGGCACGTCCACCACCACGTCCTGCACCGTCACGCCCTGCACCCGGCTCACGCACGCGTGCTGCACCGTCAGCCCAAGCGACCGCAGTGCACCCATCAGCCGCGCCGGCGCGTGCTGCGTCGCTCCTCCTCCCTCAGCAGTCATCACCTGCATCACGGCGGCCGCAGCATCCCGCCCCGCCACCATCCGCAGCTCCACCGCCACCTCACTGCCTGGTAGGTCGTCGGTGTAATGGACGAATGGAGCTGCGGCGCCATAGCTGCAAGCCGCGGCGGTCCCGGCGTGGCGGGAGCGGGACTCCTCCTCCAGGCGCGCGATCCGAGCACGCAACTCGGCGATGTAGTTGGCAGCGTCGGCGAGAAGGGAGGCCTTGTCCATGCGGGAGACCGTGGGAACGGCGGCGCGCAGTTCACAGAAGCGACGGTTCAGCTTATCCCGGCGCTGCCGCTCGGCCTCCACGTGGCTCACGGAGGGGCTCTCGGTCCGAGTCCCCGGTTTCCGCCCGCGCCGCTTCGTCTTCGCCACCGTCGCTGCCGCGGGTTGCTGCGTCATTGTCTGATGGGATGGTAGGCTCACGGACCGCAGGTCTGAAAGCTCAGATTCCCGGGAGAGCAAAGACCCTGCAGGCCAGAGGTAATTGCTGTCCTCGCATTTGGGCGCCATGACAACATCGCCGAGGCCGGGCAGCCATTGCTCAGGGACCTCGCAGCACGCCAACTCCAGAAACTGGTGCTGCTGGTGGTTGTTCCCGTCAACATTGGAGAGTTGCCGAGGTGGAGACGGCGGGAAGAAGGAGGGGGACGGGGGCAACAGTCCATCCATGGAGTAAGCTTGATCGCTCATAGAACTCGCAAGGTTGTATCATGTTGCATAATATAATATATAGCGGTGCGTGCTTAAGTGTCTACCGTGATTTTATACACGGAGGGATTGCTCCTCCGGTACAATCCCTCCCCTCAGCGGGAGCTCTCTCACGTGGTGTTAAATTGCCAGCTCTTAAAATGCACTCTGGTAAATTTATCCATCTTGAGTGTGTCAGCCAATGTCCCATGTTTAGTTGAGAAAATAGCCAATAATAAGGTTTTGAATTGTTGGATTATTAGGCAGAACTTAGGATTATGCCACTACAGGAAAAGGGCGCTGCCGTGCGAGGCAGCTTTGTCCTGCGCCCCTGCACGGCAAATAAGCCTTTGCCCTGTGAGGCCAGATCTCCATGCACGGTAAAGACAGACCACACGGTAAAACGATTCAGACCACATGGCAGAGAAAGACCAGACGGCAAAGCCTAGATAAAGCTCACGGCAAAGAAAACCCACGGCACACCGTCTAGTGGGGCCCACCATATCGGGGCAGCTGACAGGGCCATGGTGACGGCGGGGCTTTGCCTTGAGCCTCGCCGTCACACACGGCAGAGTTTTGAAATACCAAACTTCTTTCTGCGCGAAACTTTCCCTTCATTTATTTTTGTAATGCGTGAAATTTTGCCTCCATTTATTTTTATGGCGCGAAAATGCCCTATCCGAATTACTTAACCTGGGAACTACCATACAGCAAAACAAACGGCAAAGTCCTATTTTTCCATTTTTTCCCCTCTTTTTGACACAATTTTCTTTCACCCCATATTTTATCTTAAATATCAACATATTGCATCTATGCACACTTTCGCACATGTTCGAGGTCCACATGGAGGATTTGGTTGCATTCCAAGGCTTTGGCGGTCACTCTCCGGCGAAAACACTGGTTTGTGGGCCCCAGCGGTCTACCCCTAACTTTCTCCGCACGAGATTCCACTAATGTAAAGGAATTGGCTAAGTGTTATCGTATGAATGTGAACAATGTCACACAGGGGAGCCATGTGTTGCACCATTTGGTGAATTACACCTCTCACTGCCGGAAAAACCTTCGCTGCCGTGAGGCCGTCCTTTGTCGTGATACGGCAAAGACTCCTTTGTCGTGCACCACACAGACGACGCACGACAAAGAAGGGATGCACGGCACACAAAAACAAAAACGCATGGCAATGATTCACCGGAACGAGGAGTTTCCCTCTTATATAAGTTCAAAACCTTCGCTTTTAGCCTTCATGGTCTCGCACACTTCTAGTGTCCTACGAGACATTTAATATTTAAAAATATAATTAAAAATTAATAGAATTTATATCAAAATTATATCTAATGTTTAATTTTAGGGGAAGCCCACCTAAATGGCCTCATCCCAAAGGGGGGGGGCCATGAAGGGGCCGCCACCCCAAGAAGGAATAAGGATACGACCGACCTAGGCTTCTGGGGAGCGCAGGGTGGGGCCGTCTCCACCTCCCCTGGCTGCCATCTCTGTCCCTAGGTCACCACCTCACCCTATATAGGAGGGGGCACGTGGGGGAGGAGAGACACACCAAGCCCTTGAGACATTTGCTCTTCCTTCTCCCACGAGATCTCCTCTCTCTGTCCCTCATTGGCTTTGATGCTCGAGGTTCTAAGAAAAACAGCACATGTGAGAGATGACTTCACCACGACATGCGAAAGATCTACTTTCACAATCTCAGCTGGATCAAAGAAACTAGGAGTAGTTGTTGAGCACTGAATGTGTGTGAAACCACGGAGGCGCTACCCGTGGTGGCATCGGGTTGTCGTACAAGGATCAAAGCGACCTTGAGTGTGAGATCCAGGCATATGGCTTAATAGGATTGATAGGATACTCACACCAATATTGCAACTTCTTTTCCGAAAGCTGATCTGAAAAGAACTCTGAGATTAAGCGTGCTTTACGTAGAGCAATTTAAGGATGGGTGATCAACCGGAAAGTGGGTACCGGGTGTGCAGAAAAGACTAGTGTTGGTTTGTGGGGCCAGTTTAGAGATCCTAGTAAGCTGCCAGGAGTGGCACCCCGGGCCCAATGGATGAGGGTGTTACAAAGTGGTATCAGAACCAATCCTCGGGGTTAAACGGGTGTATGCGGGTCAATGGAGGGACATGTGGCGTGTGACCCGGAGTGGAGACGGCATGAACTAGGTCTCCTGTATAGTCAATCTGCGTTTGCGGACCATTAGTGTTTTCTTGTTTGATCTTGTGCAGCCCTTCATACCAGAAGCCAACTCTAAATGGTTGGGAGACAAAAAATTACATGAACTCCACCTGGCCGTAGAACTGGAAATAAATATTTTCAGCAATATTAAGATTGGCTAGAGGCTCAGCAATATTTTTTTATAAATCTTTTTAACTCCTTTGCTAGCCTGTAATTACTTCATGTTAGTACTAACTACTTTAGAAACGGAAGACATGCATTTTTATACGATTTTGCTAATATAGTAACTAGATGAGTTGTTCCTACGAATCATGGTGAAGACTTGATGCACGTGGATCTGGACCGTGGAAGGGTGCAATGTCGAAATGGAGGAAAGACGGCAGGTGAGATCTGCAGAAACACAAGTACAGATTAACTTCATTACTGAATGGGCTTGGACGCTGTAGCTGACGGGAAGGATCGAAGAACAAGAACTCGGAGAGGAGGCTCGTACAATGGACCAATCTAGTCTCATGCATGCCTACATAGACTGGGAATATGATAGGGAGATACTTGTTTTGTACATTACTCCTTCCTTTTCAAAATATAAGACGTTTTTGCTTTAGGAAAAAAGTGTATCTAGACTCCTTTTAGTATGTAGGTTTATTCTAAACTTAGATGAACCTATACACTAAAATAAGTCTACATAGACTCTATTCACAAAGCTAAAACATCTTATATTTTGAAACAGAGGGAGTACATACAAAGTAAGAACTATGCGAAGCCAAGTAATAAACAATCAGGTGCTTCTTCTGTATTGTATTACTTCCTTCGTCTGAAAGTTCGTCTAAATTTGAATCGTATCTAAACACTATTTAGAAATATATATATATACATTTAAATTAAAATAAGTTTATGATATGTATTTTAAAACGGACGGAGTAGTACCAAGTAGGATCTCCCTATCATATTACACGCCTGCAGGACGTGTCTAAACAATCTACTAACCCACCAATCCTTGACTTTTCTTTGCTATTTTGTTCTTGCAAACTGGACGGGTAAATTGACCTTCCGAGAGATCATGCATATGCATACATAGATGAACTATATATACGACGTAAATGCTCCGACACGACCACGCTAGGTAAAGTACAAGACATCGCAGCGACCTAGATTCTAATTAAGCTACTAGGGCGACTGCGATACAGTTTGCGGGACCAGCACTGTGTACGTACGTACCACGAAAACAACAACTCAGAGTACTCACAATTTCTCTCGCTTCACGGCCATGCATGTTTTTAATTCCGAGTTTCACCATCGTACAAAGTAGCCGGTGCACCCATAACTTGCTTGGTTGAGTGGTACCACATCGAGAAAATTAAACCCGAAACACGGAGGGTCTATTAAGTAACACTAGTTGAATGCCACCGCCTACTCAAGTTTTATTCAATTGCAAAATAAATATGAAAATTCACATTTACAAAAAAAGATAGCCACACATAATATTTCAAAAGTAGTAAACTTCTACTTTGCTTCAAATGTAATTCGATGAAAAGATTTTAATTGGACAACATATGCATAAAAGCAACAATCCGACATTAAGGTATCCGTGCATTGCTATGGAGCACAACAATGACAAGAAGATATATCGATCCATATACATTATATTTTGCAAAGATACCGCGTAGCAAGGTATTTGTCCCGTTAGCCCGGCAACAAAAGGTAGTTGTCCGTTAGCAAAATCTATATAATTTCTGAACAAATCCAAATTAGTGCTTTATTGGAATCATGTAATTTCCAAGACAGAAACACATTTGTGTAGTGACAAAATTAAATAGTGCATAAAATATTCAATGTCTGGATAAAAATATTACAAGAGGCAGAACGCACCAAAATAATGTTTTCCAATAGAACCAATACTACTATCTTGGAACATAAAGGTAGAACACGTATTACTTAATGCAAATGGTTCTAGGCTTCACATCATTTAAAATTAGTACCATAATATCATGAATATTTGTTTTCAGTTTAATAGATATCTCTGGATATATTTTTCACTGAGACACCACTACAAGATGACACATGCCAACAAAATTCCAAAGCAAGAACCATACGATGTGTAGATTTTGCAAGAATGAATCTGAACTGATAAAAGTAATATATGTGTATCTCATAGCCCTTGAGCAACAATGCATATAATTTAGATCAGTGGTGTTCTACAGCTAGAATCTTTAGTTTACATAATGAACCATAGCTTCAAGCTGCAACGGATGGGACCAAACCACATCATCTATTATTCCCGACCGAGGTGATATGCCAACCAAAATACCACTAAATTTCATTTGCTTATCCTTCACCAAATGTAGTACCTTGTTGTACTTAAAAGTGTGAGTACAATGAAAAAATAAAAATGAAGATAAATCATGAAATTTTATATGTACATAGTAGCAAAATGATATGCATACCATGATTAAAGAGACATTTACACCAATTCTAAGGAGAAAATCATCTCAAGTGAGCACATCAGCAGATGACCGAGCAAAACACAACATCTCACTGGAAAACAAGATACTTAAATTGTCAAAGCTCGCCTCCATAAGTGTTGTACTTTAGTAATAACTGAATCGATCAATATAATCTGTGTTTCTAGTATAACTCAATACTCTAGCTTGCTTGTATAAGTAATGTACTACTTAAATCACTTTTCTATCATCGATGAAACTAGTGGCACTCAGAGAGCGCATCGACGAAACAAAGGCTACGATCGAAGCCTACCATGACCGGAACCGTTGCCTAGTTGCCTAGATGCAGTGAGAGTGATGAAAGAGGACATGAGCCAAGGGATCACCGTACTAGAGGGTGTTCAGAAAGAGAACGAGGAGCTAAGGGCCAAGATGGAAGCGTATTGGGCAATTCCCAAGTCTTATTCACATTAGAGGGGGCAGGAATATTAGTTCATTCTCCACTTTTTTGGTAATATATAAATATAGTACATATATATATATCCTGCATTTAAGCAAAGGCGGAGCTAGAACATCTTTTGATTGTGTTCACTGCTTTGTAAGACTAGGTTCAAAGTATGTATACGCAGAAATAGTTATTGATTGTAAAGAGGTTAATCAAATTTCATTGCGTTCATGTGACCCGAATGGTTACATGCTGGCTCCGCCACTGCATTTAAGGAATCTTAGAGCAACTCCTTATGTATTTGGACATAGATTGGTGTTTAAATTTATGAATGGACATCATCCTTTCTTTGCATTGTGTATCTAAGTTTTCTTATAGATTATGAATATGCCACTATTATTTGGTGACATGAGAAAAACTCACGGCACCCTTAATTGGACAAAATTCTAGGTTGCTTTAAAATTGAAATTATGACTGTACCACTAGGTTATTCATAAAATGTTGATAAATCCTAGAGGTATGTCCTATGTCTCCCACTTTTGAAGTTTCAATTGTTTATCTTATTTAGTTGATTTGTTAAAATATTATGCTAGTGGGAGTAATTCAAAATTGTTAGAGTAAAGCTTTTATTTGCCTGAGTAAGTAGTTGTGGAAGCTTTTGCTCTAGTTTTTGTAGTTAACTGAGTCTTGTCTTAGAAATAATATTTTCAAACAAGTACAACAAGAAAAAACCCCAAATTTATGACTTGTTTGATGATTGATTGTCTTAAGAGTATACCTTTGAAGATACTTAACCCCATAGATGTCTTGATAGACTTGAAGTCACTCTTGAAGTGAGTTTTTTGATTGAAATGAAGTCTATTGGTAATTGTGATTCATGCCAAAGTTAACCTGAGGGCTTGTCGATACCGCAAAAACACTCCGCAATTCTAAACAGTACAGGCGCTCCACAAGTAATCCTAAGTAAAGCAGTAAAGCATGGCATGCGTACATGATAGTAATAAAGCCCCAAACTAGTTCGTGGCTCCAAGAAATAAACACTACTAGGAAAACGAATGTCTATGGCGCACCACTTCTCCCCTTCCATGGCGCACTAGGGGTGCGCCACGAGATCTGCGCTACGGCTAAAAAGTGCCCGTAGCGCACTGGGTATCTCGAGTTTGCAGTAGCACACTACGCAGTGGGCCACGGATGTAAAAGACAATGCGTTTTCATTGTGTTTCCTGTGGCGCACGATGTAGTGTGCTACTAAGACTTAACCAAGTGCGTCACTAACCCAGTATATGTGCGTCACGACTTAGCTTTTTAAAAAGAAATACTTAATACAGATGATATACAATACAGATAATATACAGTATAGCTGATATATATAGATATATTATACATTTGATATACATAGATATACAGTACAGAAATAAATACATAGACAAGATAAAAACAAATACATATAGATTACATGAATACACAGTATAAGTTACATTGTTTCGATCAAGTTACAAAGTAGCTAGTGACATGAATACATGTGTCTCGACCACGTTACAAAGAAGCTCGCCTAGACATTTAAAGTAGGAACATGCAGGACAGACAACCAAGGACGATAAGCATCAACACAATGGAGGTGTACCTTTTGTAGCTATTGCCGCTGAAACGGTGCACCTATCATCGGTAGTCTTCTCAATCATCGTAGACTCCAGAAACCCGTCCCTTGTACACGACGTACCACGTCATGTACAAGTTGGCAATAATAATTAAATGGACCAAAATAAGAAAAAAAGGACCAAAGTAAGCAAAAAAGGACCAAAGAGTAAGCAAACAAACTAAGCATTGATTCATATATAACCCTAATAATAAGCAAGAGAAGTAAGCATTGATTCATAACCCTAACAAGTAGTGGCATGTACATGTTGACACACACACACATACTTGTGGGGATAAAGAATTACAACTAGATCAACACATCAAGACTTCTGGCTTGGTTCAGGGAACATGAGGACGCCTTGTTTCGTCATGAACGCCCTATAGTCACCCTGCATCTTTAGGATATCTTCTACGTCACGGTTATTGGGGGATTGCCTCCGTATAAGCCCTCCCTGAAGTCATGACATCACGGCTGATGATTGCCCCAAACTGTTGCTGGATGCGATACATCTCTTTTCTAATATCTAAATCATTGATCCTGGCCTTGGCTTCGGCCCACTGTTTGAGATGATCTAGCAGCGTAGCATTCTGTTGCTCTAGTAGGAACGCCCTCAGATGATGGAGTGCATAGTAGGATTCCTTCTGACTACCTGTCGGCTGCTTCACGTAGGGGAATTCCGTTACATGGGTGAAGAGGTGCCTGCCAAACTTGACCTTCTTACGCACGAAGGTGACGCCTTCCGCTGAGGCATAGCTGGTGAGAGCATCATCCAGAACTTCCTTGATCTTGTCGTAGTTTTTCTTCTTTTCTTGACTCCCTGAGTCGAAATACGTGGCTTGCGAATGTTTCGGCGATAAGCAGATGAGTGTGCAGTGTTGATCTCTACGCAAAACAATTCAAACGGAATGTGTTGGAAAAAGAATGATGAAAATTTAATAAAGCATGTTATGGCGGCGAGTGAATAATGACTTACTCGGGAAAGAAAGGCACGAGAATGTATTCCTTTGTCTTGTTAGCCACCAAGATGCCTTGGAGGTACGAGGCCACGAATCTCCGTTCAATGGCGCTTCCCAAGCAACCATCACGCATGTAGTAGGGGTCCACTATAGCGATGCCTGGGGTGTTCTCTCTAAGGATCTGAATGGCCAGGCTGAGAGAAAACAGGCGTACCATCGTATAGTGCAACGTGTACAGGTGGAACATACTGAAGATGTCGTCAAATCGCAGGAAGAATAGATCCGCGGGGACATGATCGACGAAGCCCAAGCCTTGTGGTACCTTAACCACGAATACCGGGTGCGAGGTATCTTTCTCCGCAAGAAGGTGTCTCTCTATCATCAGCACACCGTCATGCACACTCCTCATTTCTGAAGTGGCGAGCCTGAGCAATTTCTTAATTAGCATGGGTTAACCCGCCACATGCATCCTCCACATAATACCCTTGTGAAGGAAATATGCCCTGAGAGGCAATAATAAAGTTGTTATTATGTATTCCTTGTATGGATAGGAAACTCAATACATGTGTGTTTAATAAACAAATAAAAGGTTCCTAGTTATGCCTCTCTTATAGACTAGCCCATTGATTAACAAGATGATCAAAGTTTCCTAATCATGGACATTGGATGTTGTCAATAACGAGGTCACAACATTTGTGAAATGATGTGATGAACATTCATCCGAAGTATAATATTACGATCAAAGTCATTATGTTTATATTGCTATAACATCATACGAAGTAATCTTTATCCTTAGACCATGAGATCATGTTAATTGTTGACATCAGAAGAGTAACTTGATAACATCAAACCTCACACCGTAAAAGGGTGACTATAAAGGTGGGTTCAGATATTCCGAAGATGTCATATTGAGGCTCATGGATCAAGAGTGGAATTTGTCAATCCCGATGATGGATAGATATACTCTGGGCCCTCTCGGTGATATCACATTAAGATAGCTTGCAAGCAAGTGATGTGATCACTAGAATGTTATATCACGGGAATGAGAAAAGAGTGCATGTCGGTAACGAGATCAAACTAGGTATTTGGATACCGATGATCGAATCTCGGACATGTAATATATCATGAGACAAAGGGATTAAATTACTAGCGTTAAAGGTTCTCACGATCACAGAAGTCATCGTTGAATGTGCAGGAGTTAGTATGGAGCTCCAGGTCCCGCTTTTGATTATTGATTTGAGACGAGTCTCAATCATGTCTGCATTATTCGTCAACCATAGGGTGACACAATTAAGGGTTGCCAAACACCATTTTGGAGCACATATGTTTTAGACGAAAGAATTGCAAAGCGCTGGAATTATTTCGATGGAAACCGGAATTGTTTTGGGTGAAATTGCAGAAACTGGTTCTGCATATGATATCGAAATGTTACAAGGGGTTTTATGTGAATGCTTGTTAATTAAAGTAATTAACAAAATTCTGAATAAAATAAATAAAAAAGTTTTATTAAATGAGAGTTGCATTAAATTTGGTGGAAATTTAATGCATGTGAGTGGAAATGTGGGTGGAGGCTAAATTGATGTGAGTGGAGCTTCCACCACATGAATGAGGAAGAGGTGGGGGCACCCCCATGGGCGCCGGTCATGGGAGGGGAGGAGCCCCCCTCTTCTTCTTCACAAAGCACACCTCCTCGTGAAGGATCTCTCTCCCCCTCTAGATATATTCCCCCATGGTCTCGGATTAGCGAGATACATGTTCCCGGTGGCATTGCATCTGGAAGGAGTTGCTGCTTCCGCTGATTCGCTGTAGCGAGGAGGTGGAGGTTGTTCGGTGGCCTGAACGTATGTGCAGGGACGGATGCGCTACTGATTTGTGGCGCTAGGACTTCCACACGATCTTGAGATAGGCAAGCGTACGACTACATCATCCACGAGTTCCAACTCATTAATAAAACTCTATTGTCTTCGAGGGTAAGTTCTCTATGGATGTATATCTACCCGTTGCTTGTACCTAGTAGATATATCTTGGCGTATAGTTATCATCGTAGGAAATTTTTTGTTTTCTATGCTGTGAACCCAACAGTGGTATCAGAGCTTGATCTATGCGTAGGTGCTTTGCACGGGTAGTACACATATGTTAATATATGGGCGATGATGATCATGCTATTGCTTCTTTCATGTATTTTGGATATGGGTGGCATAGTGGGATGAAGCAGCCCGGACCAACCTTACATGTCATCACACATGACACCGGTTCCACGACTGACATGCAACTAGTTTTGCATAAGTGGCTGGCGGGTGTCTGTCTCTCCTACTATAGTCAATATCTGATTTACAATGAGTTGCTAATAACTTGGTTATCCTCGTTGTGGTTCCATGTTGTAGGTAAGACGGGTTCTATCACTGAAAGCCCTAAGCCACGTAAAACTTGCAATGGATAAATTAGAGGCGTCTAGTTTAGATTGTTGCTGGGCTAGTGTCTTGATATGGTATTGTTGTAAGTAGATGTATGGTAGATACTCTTACAACACACTTAACGTGTATGTTCCATAGACCTTGGCCTTACACACAAAGGAATGATAAAGATCATACCACGATGCATCTGATAGAGATCAAATGCATAGACCATATCATCCCACTTTACACATTAGATGTTCGCATCTTATATTACTAGTTTGGCGCTTTTAGTAGCATTGTAAGATGATCCCGCATTTAAATATCAAGATAAAATGTGTTCTTCCTTAAGTATGCACCATTCTATGGATCGTGTTTCGAGACATCACATGATGACCGGGTGTACTCGAATCTACGCTTTCATACAACGGGTGTAAGACAGTTTTACACACGCGAATACTAAGGTTCTTACTTGGCGAGCTTAGCATGTACAGAAATGGCCTCGGAACACGGACCGAAAGGTTAAGCATGAGTCATATAGTTGATATGATGCCCATATAGATGCTCGCCTTTGAAGCTACACCGACTCACATGATGATCGGACTTGGTGTAGTGGATTTGGTTCATGTAATCACCAAAAAGACACAAGGGATGTCGTTTTTGAGTGGGAGTTCATTACTAATTTGGATTAGTTGGACTCAATCTATCATAAACTTAGTCTAAATAAACTTTACAAATTCTATTGTAGATGGCACCACCTGCTTTTAATTTCAATGTGTTCAGGGAGAAAGAGAAACTTGCTGCGAATGGTAGCAACTTCACCAACTGGGATATGAATTTGAGGATTCTCCTCACTGCTACACAAAAGCAATATGTGCTAGAGGCGCCGCTAGGCCCCCCACCGGCTCCTGATGCCCCTGACAAGGAAAAGAATGTCTATATACCTCGTCAGGAGGACCACAACTTAGTTCATTGCGGCATACTGTATGGGCTAGAGCCAGAACTTCGAATGCATTTCGAAAATGGCAATGCTTTTGATACCATGGTAGAATTGAAAATGATTTTCGATACTCATGCTGCCGTAGAGAGTTATAATGCTTCTGAAAAGTTCTTTAGCTGCATGATGGAGGAGAACAACTCCATTAGTGAGCATGTACTCAAAATGTCTGGGTACGCCGATAAGCTTGTGTCCTTGGGAATATCAATTCCCATTGACCTAGGCATAAATCGTGTTCTCCAATCTCTGCCACCTAGCTACAAGAGCTTCGTGATGAACTATAACATGCAGGGCATGAAGAAGTCTCTTCCCGAGCTTCTGTCAATGCTTAAAACTGTAGAAGTGGAGATTAGGAAAGAACATCAAGTGTTGATGATCAATAATACCACTGGTTTCAAGAAAGACAAGAAAGGCAAGCAGAAGGGAAAGAAGGGCGGCAAATCTGTTGCCACAACTGAGAAGAAATCCCGAGCTGGCCCTAAGTCTGATACCGAGTGCTACTATTGCAAGGGGACTGGCCATTGGAAGCGCAACAACCCCAAGTATTTGGCGGACAAGAAGGACAGCAAGGAAAACAAAGGTATATGTGATATAGATGTTATTGATGTGTACTTAACTAGTACTAGCAGTAGCACCTGGGTATTTGATACGGGATCGGTTGCTAATATATGTAACTCAATTCAGGGGCTGCGGAATAAGCGACAGCTAGCAAGGGATGAGGTCACGATGCGGGTCGACAATGGATCAAGAGTTGATGTGATCGCCGTCCAAACTCTACCTCTCCATATGCCGTCAGGATTAGTGATAAATCTAAATAATTGTTATTTGGTGCCTGCACTGAGCATGAACATTGTCTCCGGACCGTGTTTGATGCGAAGTTTTTATTCCTTTAAATCTGAAAACAAGGGATGTTCGATTTATATGAATGATATCTTTTATGGTCACGCACCTATGATGAATGGTTTATTTCGGTTGCATCTCGATAATAGTATTACGCATATTCATAATGTTGATGCTAAAAGGATTAAACTTGATAATGATATATCTACATATATGTGGCACTGCCGTCTAGGCGTTAAACGCATGAAGAAACTCCATTCTGTTGGACTTTTGGAATCATTTGATTTTGAATCATTTGATACATGTGAGCCATGCCTTATGGGCAAGATGACTAGAACGCCGTTTTTTCGGTTCAATGGAACAGGCGACGGATTTATTGGAAATCATACATAATGATGTATGTGGACCAATGAGTGTGTCGGTGTGAGGTGGATATCGTTATTTGGTTACTCTCACGGATGATTTGAGTAGATACGGGTATATCTATTTGATGAAACATAAAGTCTAAAACCTTTGAAAAGTTCAAAGAATTTTAGAACGAAGTGGAAAATGATCGTAACAAATAGATCAAATTTCTGCGGTCCGACCATGGAGGAGAGTACCTTAGTTACGAGTTTAGCACACATATGAAAGAGTGTGGAATAGTTTCACAACTCACGCCTGCAAGAACACCACAACGTAATGGTGTGTCAGAACGTCGTAATAGTACTTTATTGGATATGGTTTGATCTATGATGTCTCTGACTGACTTGTCACTGTCATTTTTGGATTATGCACTGGAAACTGCTGCATTCACTTTAAATCAGGCACCATCTAAATCCGTTGAAACGACAGCGTATGAATTATGGTTTGGAAACAAACCTAAGTTGTCATTTCTTAAAGTTTGGGGATGTGATGTTTATGTGAAGAAACTTCAGCCGGATAAACTCGAACCCAAAGAGGAAAAATGCTTCTTCATAGGATACCCTAAAGAAACGATTGGGTATACCTTCTATCACAGATCCGAGGGCAAGGTTTTTGTTGCCAAGAATGGATCCTTTCTTGAGAAGGAGTTTCTCGTGAAAGGTGTGAGTAGTCGGAAGGTAGAACTCGAAGAGGTTATTGAACCTTCTCTTCATGAAATGGCGAGTGGCACAGCACCATAAATTGTTTCGGAGTTGACTTCACCTGATGGAGAGAGAGCTAATGATAATAATCGTGAAACTTCGAAAGAGGCCACTACCAAACCTCGCAGGTCAAGCAAAACACGTGCAACTCCTGAACTGTATGGAAATCCTGTTATAAATTTCATGATTGATGAAATAGATGACCCTGCGCCGTATGAAGAAGTGATGATGAGCCCGGATTCCAACAAATGGCTAGAAGCCATGAAATCCGAGATGGAATCCATGTACGAAAACCAGGTTTGGACCTTGGTGGACTTACCTCACGATCGAAAGGCCGTTGAGAATAAATGGATTTTCAAAAGAAAAACTGATGCTGATGGTAATGTAACCATCTATAAAGCTCGACTTGTCACAAAGGGTTTCCACAAATTCAAGGAGTTGACTACGATGAGAAATTCTCTCCCGTAGCGATGCTAAAGTCGGTCAGGATTATGTTAGCAATTGCTGCATATTTCGATTATGAAATATGGCAGATGGATGTCAAAATTGCATTCCTTAATGGTAATATTGAAGAAGAGTTGTATATGATACAACCTAAGGGTTATGTGGATCCTAAGGATGCTGATAAGGTATGCAAGCTTAAGCGATCCATTTATGGACTGAAGCAAGCATCCCGGAGTTGGAATCTCTGCTTTGATGAGGCGATCAAAGAGTTTGGATTTGTCCAAACTTATGGAGAGGCTTGTATTTACAAGAAAGTGAGTGGGAGCAATGTGGCATTTCTGATATTATATGTGGATGACATATTATTGATTAGAAATGATATAGATATTTTAAACAGTGTTAAAAGTTATCTAAACAACAAATTTTCGATGAAGGACCTTGGTGAAGCTTCATATATATTAGGCATTAAAATCTATAGAGATAGATCAAGGCGCCTAATTGTACTATCGCAAAGTACATACCTTGATAAGATATTAAAGAAGTTTAATATGGACAGAAGTAAGAATGGGTTCTTACCTATGTTCCAAGGCAAGACATTGAGTAAGACTCAAAGTCCGGCTACGGCGGAAGAAAGAGAGATAATGGATAAGATCCCCTATGCCTCAGCCATAGGCTTTATAATGTATACAAGACCGAATGTGGCACATGCTATTAGTTTGACTAGTAGGTACCAATCTGATCTAGGTTCGGAACACTGGATAGCAGTCAAGAATATCCTTAAGTACTTAAGAAGAACTAAGGATATGTTTCTTGTATACGGAGGTGAAGAAGAGCTAGTCGCTAAGTGTTATGTCGATGCTAGCTTTGACACCGATCCGGATGACTCTAAGTCTCAAACCGGATATGTATTTCAATTGAACGGAGCAATAGTTAGTTGGAGGAGTTCCAAACAACCTATGGTGGCTAGATCAACGACGGAGGCGGAATATGTTGGTGCTTCAGAAGTAGTGCAGGAAGAGGTTTGGATGAAGGATTTCATCACAGAACTAGGTGTGGTTCCTAGTGCATTGGACCCAATGGTGATCTATTGTGACAACAATGGAGCCATAGCCAATGCCAAGGAACCAAGGTCTCACGAGAATTCCAAGCATATTAGGCACCGGTTTCACTCCATCCACGAGCATGTCAAGGATGGAGATATAAAGATTTGTAAAGTACACACGGACCTAAATGTAACAGATCCGTTGACGAAATTTCTGCCTAGGGCAAAACATGATCAACACCAGAACTCCATGGGTGTTAGATTTATCACTATGTGAACTAGATTATTATCTCTAGTGCAAGTGGGAGACTGAAGGAAATATGCCCTGAGAGGTAATAATAAAGTTGTTATTATGTATTCCTTGTATATGATAGATGTATATTTTGCATGCTATAATTGTATTGATAGGAAACGTCAATACATGTGTGTTTAATAAACAAATAAAAGGTTCCTAGTTATGCCTCTCTTATAGACTAGCTTATTGATTAATAAGATGATCAAAGTTTCTGGATCATGGACATTGGATGTTGTTCATAACGAGGTCACAACATTTGTGAAATGATGTGATGAACATTCATCCGAAGTATAGCATTACGATCAAAGTCGTTATGTTTATAGTGCTATAACATCATTCGAAATAATCTTTATCCTTAGACCATGAGATCATGTTAATTGCTGACATCAAAAGAGTAACTTGATAACATCAAACGTCACACCGTAAAAGGTGACTATAAAGGTGGGTTCCGATACTCCGAAGATGTCATGTTGAGGCTCATGGATTAAGAGTGGAATTTGTCAATCCCGATGATGGATAGATTCTCTAGGCCCTCTCGGTGATATCACATTAAGATAGCTTGCAAGCAAGTGATGTGATCACTAGAATGTTATATCACGGGAACGAGAAAAGAATGCATGTCGGTAACGAGATCAAACTAGGTATTTGGATACCGATGATCGAATCTCGGACATGTAATATATCATGAGATAACGGGATTAAATTGTTGGGGTTCCGCGTATGAAAACAATAAATTTTTATTCTACGCCCCTGAACCCCTGAAGCTACCAGAACCTATCTATTAGTAATACAGTAATGGGAGGGGCCTTTCGCGAACTTATCCTTGAAGACCGAAAAGCATTGTCCACGCTCAGGAGAGCGTGGTTGATGTAGACGAGCCGAAGCCGACCTCAAGGTCGTGATGAAGTCCTTGCGCTCCTTGGCTCCAACGACTTGAGTGCCTCAAGTGCGACACCTCATGGGGAGTTACACAGGTCTGGTGCCTGACGATGACTCTCGCTTCCTCGATCCAGCAGCAGTTGCGGAAGTAGAGCTCCTGGATCCGAATCCGGCAGCGCGACGGCGCTCCGCGGTGAAGATGTCTCTCACTCGCACAGTCCAGACTTGGGACCATGCTCACGAGAGAGAGAGAGGGGGAGAGAGAAAATATCAATTAGAGGTCCACCCAAAAGTGGGGAGACCTTTATTGATTATTGGTGTATTTATCTTGGCCAAATACCCCACTATATATGGGGGAAGGAGAGGGTACACCCTCCCTCAAAGTCCTAGGGTGGGACTAAAGGAGATGAGGGGGGAGGGGCTGGCCGCCGGCCACCTAGTGGGCCCTGCGTAGGGGGGATAGGACCATCCGGCCAGCCCCCTTTCGCCTTCTCCCTCTCTCCTTTCCCTAATGGGCCCTCTCCCTCCGGAAATTGCCCAATAAGCCTTTTTGTCCTTTAATTGATTTTCTCGTTATTAAATAATTATGAATAAATGATTTAATCAATATTTAACATTCATTCACATATTATTCAACCTCCGTGGCTATGGAACACCTTCCACCTCCACTCCGAACATCCTCTGGACTTACCGAAACCCTTCTGGTTTTATCCCTATTCTTCGGTGATTCCACCGATCCTATAAACACTATCAAAGCATCATCAAGCCCTTAAGCGTGATACCTCACGGTTCGAGAACACTCCAGACATGGTTGGGACACTCCCACACCAATGATCGACAGAGGGACCTAAATGGCCATGTGACCCCTATGCGTTCGATGAAGATCTTTCGTCGTTTGAACCCGGACAGTCGTGTCTTATTCCTTTTGTCACTAGATACTTGCATTGCCCGAGATCTGATCAATGACATCACCATGTCGTGTTCAATCTCGTTACTGAACAATGCTACTTTACTCATTCCGACAAGTGATATCCCTCTGATCAAATCACACGCTACGTAGCTATTGGATATAACTTCTCTGAGTGGGCCCTTGAGTACCTTCCCGTCACATGGACGGACAAATCCCACTCTTGACATATATTGCCTCTACGGTTTCCTCCGAGTACCTGAACACACCTTTATAACCATCATATTACTAGATGGCGTTTGATGCTATCTAAGCACTCTCGGGAGACAGTGATTGATATAGCCTCACGGTCTAAGGAATAGTCTACGAGGATCCATTTCTAATCATCGTAACTTGAACTTCGTGACATGATAGGGTCATGATGTTTAGGTTGGGTATTGGTTCATCATCTCATTCTCAGAATGAGATGACCTCATTTCCAACTGGCATAAATGCCACATGATCAGGAAACTTGATCATTTGTTGACCAATGAACCAGTGACTAGAGTTTCACTGGGAACCCCTGGTTGTTTATATATCACACGTGTAGTGATGTTTCCACTCAATACAGTTATAGCATGATATAAAAATTAATCATAAACTATATGAAATATGATAATAGTCCTTACTACTATTTGTCTCTAGGGCATATTTCCAATAGTCTCCCACTCGCACTAGAGTACAAATACACTAGCTGCATTTGTTCTAATCATTGGCACCATATATCCGGTACCCTGAACATGCTTGCTCATGGAAGAGGTTGAGTCTTGGGTCTATACTTTACAGTCCCAAATCCTTTGCAAGTTACTAATGTCAACTGGATCGACATTAATACTCTATCATCTTATGATAGCATCCGTGTGTATGTATTGTCGCTATGGCAGTAGAACGAGGCCTGATTCCAGGAGCCTACCGTGATGTTAGATCAACCTCGAGGGCTTTCTCATGGGCACTGTGCCCTGGGACACATCATTCTACATTAAAAGCGAACTAGCCTCGCCATAACATTATACAACACTTTAGATGGTACCCATATCTATTATTATAAATGTATTCATCGAAACACTAGTGCACTCTGTGCAACTTTCGATGTTTTGTTCACCTCGCTTCCTACTTGACCTTAATCGGTACCTACAGGAGTTTCCAACATATTCCCTTATAAGATAACTCTTTATGCTTTAAGATATGGCATCCTTTATGGATTTGGAAAACATGTCTGCAGTTCTCTACTAGATACTGCGGACAAAACTTAGCTCAACGTTCTGTGATTCAAACTTGATCACTTTCAACGTTCCTTATTTGGATCACATATTATGCTAAGTTATCATCATGGTTTACTAAGATAGAACCTATGTCTCAACATAGTGGATGCTGGTCATCCTTTTCTTTCTTTCAACCATTGACGTTAAACTTAATGCTATTCCTAATTCGAGTTATTAAGGACCAGTTCCTTAATTAACTTCTATTCTGAAACCCTTTTTCAGAATCCCTTAAGGAATACTACATAATATCATAATACACCTATTATCAACTTCTACATCTTATAAATCATTATTTATATGTATTTGCGCCTTTATTCTTAACATACTTAAGAATTACTCCTATAAGCTCCCACTCAAAATATGTTCCTACATATTTGAATTTGATACTTACATTGCTCCCACTCAAAAATATGTCAATCACATATTGTTTTAGGAAGACTTTCATAGCTCCCACTCAATTCTATGCAAATTGCATATCCACTCACTATTTTGAGTAACTTCAAAATCCTTTGATCAAATATCAAACTTGGAGATTTTACTATGAGATACTAGTACTTTACTAGTTTTAAATCCAATTGACATTTATCACACATGAATCAAATTCATTTGAATTCATCCAATACTTGACAAATTGTGCTTTTGTCATTCACCCCATTTTCCACTATGACTTTGCAGTCATTTGGGAAAATTCAAGTAACCCCCTTTTCTTGTGAGATTCAGCAACGAATTGCTTTCTAATCTCAAGGGAATTTTACTTCTAGGATTTCTCATAATTTAGTTTACCATTATTTCCTTTGTAGTTCGTAGGCATGTCATATTTGAAAAATCATGACAAGTGATTCAAAAATGTCTCCATACAAGATATGGATTACATTTTGAATCCTACTCCATGTAGTGAAAAACACAAGTGGGGAAAAACACAATGATCAATATCATTGATTCTTTCCTTCTATGAAGAGAGTCGTTCAGGAACGTTGTCTGTTGCGCTTCTCAACACTCTGATGCAGGGTTTTGAATCCTCATCGTGTTTTTTCACTTTCTTCCATGTGCTCCATAATTGAGAAACATCACTAAAATTGAGCTTTCTCAAGAATGTACCAAAATCCAAGCAATACGAATCTTGCTTTCCTTTTGGTTTAAGTTATGGGTTTCGTATTCAAAATTTCCATTGAATATGCTACAAGGACTTATTCGCTATTGTTTTGGTTATATCGAATAACCCCAAAACTTTCACGAATTCAAATGGTTTACTACATTCTAATTGAGCACTAACTATTGCTAAGCTAATGGTCTCTACATCTACACTACAATGATTTATTTGGTGCCTTCTAGTCAACCCCTTTGATATCTAATATCACAATGTGATGCTTTGCATTTTGACGTTTCAAAAATGATTTCCATTCCACAATTTCTTTTATGCCATTCTTATAAAGTTGAATTTCATTACTATTGATCAAATCATAGCAATTGGATTCTCTTTTATATTTATACCATTTTATTGATGAAACACTTTGATCAAATCAAATAGTTTCATATTCATGTTTCCTTTGGTAAACTTCTTTACACATTTAAACAATCACATAATGATAATTACATTTTTGTTAAACACAATACATCAAATATGTATTTACTTTTAACAATTCTTTAAACACTTTGTATTCAAGTAATACACGGTGTTCAAGTTATTTTGCCGAACTTAGGCATGATTTATATGTGATAAGAAATCGAATGACTTTCACATATTATCACATAACTCTGAATTTAAACAATGGTTTTTCATTTATTAATGAGCATATCATTAAGTTGGGTATTTTAAACAAGGCATTTTTAATGTTTCAAAATGTTCATGCATTATCAATTAGTTTCAAACAACAAGGATAATTCACACATAATCAAACAAGATATGAACATGGATAGAAATCATTCATAAAAGTGGAACAACTGTTTGTTACAAACTTATATGAATAACCATCTCACGAAGTGTGAGACACACTAAAGAAGTTTACAATCTCTTGATTACAATAACCATCCTAAAACATAAACTAAGTGATAAATGTCGAGGGAGAGTGTCGTCGGCCATCATCATCATGCTCGCCATCAACACGCAACGTCACCTCCTCTCGAGCAAGCACCTCTCATGTAGAAGGACCTGTTTTCAGCAAAATAGAACAAGTATCAAATATACTTAACACTGCAAATGTGTTTGCAAGATTATAACATTTATAAAACTGTATATCATATATATACCTTTGTCATTGACGACCTGAGCGACATCTGGTTCGACCAACACATTCCTGAGATGTGTCATGAACCGGTGGAACTCCATTGTTTCCGCGTCGCCCCTCATTACGCAAGTCTTGACTTGTGCTTGGTCGCTTGGTGGCAGCGACCACAGCACATCGGTGTTTGCAAAAGAGCCCGTTATCCAGATGTCCAGGAAGTATGCAGGCCTCATGTACACAACATGCATGTGCTCCAAGTATTCGTCCAGTGATGAGTTCTCCTCCATCTTAATGGAGAGGAAGTCTCCCATCATCTCATGCTCCCAAATGCGTGTCTGCTCCACGAAATGTGTCCTAAGCTGTAGCATGACTGAACGAGGGATGACATCACCCACGAAAGGCCACAGCTCGTCCACAATTCCGAAACACATTACAACTGAAATATAGGAGGCCATCTCTCGACGGAGATAGCGGTCTTTCCGCTCCTCTGGGGTCTCTAGGTCAGTGGGCTGATCCAAATCCATCCCGTCGAGTATGTAGTCGACCACATCGTTCTTGTTAAGGAGAACATGGAGACTTGCAACCCATATGGAGAAGTTCGATCCATCTAATCTGAGCTTCTCTCCTTCTAACCAATCAATCGTCAACACAAAAGGTCCCATCTACATTTATAATTGCAAAAGGAATTTAGACTAAGTTTATAATTAAATGAGTTAATAATAACTCCACTCAGAAAAACCTTTCCCCAGTGAGGGTTCCTAGTGATAACACGACCCCTATCAGCCACATCTCCCCCGATTGATCATGGCCATCGATGTGGGTTCAAAGGTGGACGCTAAACGTCGGTCACATCATTCATGTGACTCGTGCTCGATCTTTCGACCATCCGTGTTCCGAGGCCACGCTTCTGTGGCGTGCTAGGCTCGCCAAGTCAACCTTAGTGTATTCGCTGTGCAACATGGCTTACACCCACTGTATGGGAACGTAGATATGTCTGACACCCAGGCATGTAACCCTAGATCGCCTCATACCGAAGAACTTTCTTAGTGGTGCACACTAAAGGGGAACACAATCGTTGGTAATTTTAACAGGGATCATCTTATTAGGCTACCGTCGAGTATCTAATACTAGCACACAATAAGACATACAAAGAATAACATTGAATGTCAATGCTATGTGATATGGTCCTTCACGTCGTGATCTCCATTCGTCGTCACCGGGTTCCGGCGCCGTAGACACCAGGGTACCGGTGTCATTCCGGCGTGGTAGTTCGTAACCTCTATGACTATCTACTACTACGTAACAAAAGGTAATCACTTTACCTTTGTCACAACCATATCACAAAGCAACGCCCCCCTGCAAAACAAAGTTAGACGCCTCTACTTTATCTTTGCATGTTTTACGTGGCTGAAAGGGCTTTCGCACAAGAACCGTTCTTACCTATGAACTTTGAGCACAACACTGATCAAGTAGTTGTCTCTACTACACCCCTTTCGGGGCCCACCGTTGCAAATGGCATACCAACTAATGCGAGAGAGACAGACACCCCCTAAGCCTCTTTATACCGTACAAGCCGTATGTCAAGCGTGGACCAGTCTCGCGAATGAACGCTTAAAGTCGGTTGGGGGCCGCTTCATCAAGCATTACTGCGGTATACACAAGTACACGTGGGAGGGTAACAACTAAGAGATCAACACCCACACGCTACATCTCGTGTGTTCTACCCGTACTAGCATTACTACGCATATATCTAGCTCTGATACCACTGTTGGGGTTCCGCGTATGAAAACAATAAATTTTTACTCTACGCCCTAAACCCCTGAAGCTGCCAGGACCTATCTATTAGTAATACAGTAATGGGAGGGGCCTTTCGTGAACTTACCCTTGAAGACCGAAAAGCGTTGTCAACGCTCAGGAGAGCGTGGTTGATGTAGACGAGCCGAAGCCGACCTCAAGGTCGTGATGAAGTCCTTGCGCTCCTTGGCTCCAACGACTTGAGTTCCACAAGTGCGACACCTCGCGGGGACTTACACACGTCCGGTGCCTGACGATGACTCTCGCTTCCCTGATCTAGCAGTAGTTGCGGAAGTAGAGCTCTCGGATCCGAATCCCGCAGCGCGACGGTGCTCCGCGGTGAAGATGTCTCTCGCTCGCGCAGTCCAGACTTGGGACCACGGTCACGAGAGGGAGGGGGAGAGAGAGAATATCAATTAGAGGTCCACCCAAAAGTGGGGAGACCTTTATTGATTATTGGTGTATTTATCTTGGTCAAATACCACAATATATATAGGGGAAGGAGGGGGTACACCCTCCCTCAAAGTCCCTAGGTGGGACTAAAGGAGAGGATGGGGAGGGGTTGGCCGCCGGCCATCTGGTGGGCCCCGCGCACGGGGGGGAGGGGGGGGGCTAGGCCCAGCCGGCCAGCTCCCTTTCCCCTTCTCCCTCTCTCCTTTCCCTAATGGGCCCTCTCCTTCCGGAAATTGGCCCATTAAGCCTTTTTGACCTTTAATTGATTTTCTATTTATTAAATAATTATGAATAAATGAGTCAATCAATATTTAACATTCATTCACATATTATTCAACCTCCATGGCTATGGAACACCTTCCAGCTCCATTCCGGACATCCTTCGGAGTTACCAAAACCCTTCCGGTTTTCTCCCTACTCTTCTTCGGTGATTCCACCAATCCTATAAACACTCTCTAGGCATCATCAAGCCCTTAAGCGTGATACCCCACGGTTCGGGAACACTCCATACATGGTCGGGACACTCCCGCACCAATGATCGACGGAGGGACCTGGATGGCCATGTGACCCCTATGCGTTCCACGAAGATCTTTCGTCGTTTGAACCGGGGCAGTCGTGCCTTATTCCTCTTGTCACTCGATACTTGCATTGCCCGAGATCTGATCAATGACATCACCATGTCGTGTTCAATCTCGTTACTGAACAATGCTACTTGCCTCGTTTCGACAAGTGATATCCCCGTGATCAAATCACACGCTGTGCAGCTATTGGATATAAGTTCTCCGAGTGGGCCCTTGAGTATCTTCCTGTCACATGGACGTACAAATCCTGCTCTTGACATATATTACCTGTACGGTTTCCTCCGAGTACCTGAACACACCTTTATAACCACCGTATTACCAGATGGCGTTTGATGCCATCTAAGGACTCTCAGGAGACAGTGATTGATATAGCCTCACGGTCTAAGGAATAGTCTACGAGGATACATTTCTAATCATCGTAACGTGAACTTCGTGACATGTCGGGTCACGATGTTTACGTTGGGTATTGGTTCATCATCTGATTCTCAGAATGAGATGACCTCATTTCCAACTGGCATAAATGCCACATGATCAGGAAACTTGATCATCTGTTGACCAATGAACCAGTGACTAGAGTTTCACTGGGAACCCCAGGTTGTTTATATATCACAGGTGTAGTGATATTTCCACTCAATACAGTTATAGCATGATATAAAACTTAATCATAAACTATATGAAATATGATAATAGTCCTTACTATTATTTGTCTCTAGGGCATATTTCCAACATAAATTACTAGCGTTAAAGGGTCTCACGATCACAGAAGTCATCGTTGAATGTGCAGGAGTCAGTATGGATCTCCAGGTCCCGCTTCTGATTATTGATTTGAGAGGAGTCTAAATCATGTCTGCATTATTCGCGAACTGTAGGGTGACACACTTAAGGTTTTCCAAACACCATTTTGGAGCACATATGTTTCAGACGAAAGAATTGCAAAGCGCTGGAATTATTTCGATGGAAACCGAAATTGTTTCGGGTGAAATTGCAGAAACTAGTTCTGCATGTGATATTGAAATGTTACAAGGGGTTTTATGTGAATGTTTGTTAATTAAAGTAATTAACAAAATTCTGAATAAAATAAATAAAAGAGTTTTATTAAATGATAGTTGCATTATATTTGGTGGAAATTTAATTCATGCGAGTGGAACTTTGGGTGGAGGCTAAATTGATGTGAGTGGAGCTTCCACCACATGAATGAGGAAGAGGTGGGGGCACCTCCCATGGGCGCCGGCCATGGGAGGGAAGGAGCCCCCCTCTCCTATAAAAGTCCCCCTGATACATCCATTTTGCATCACTATTGTATGTCATAATTCAATGCTATTCATTGATATATTTCGTATTGAGAGGTAATACTTATGTTATTTCATCTGTTTTTTCATGGTTGATGACTTTTGGAGCATGGACCGCTATATTCAGGATTCTGATGGAAAAGGTGCTGTTTGGAGGCAAAATTCGCGAAGATCAGAAAATCCGGGAAAATATACGGAAAATCCTATTTTTCTAGAAGACGAAGGAAGCCAGAAGGGGGCTGGAGATGGGTCATAGGGGGCCCACACCACCCCCTGGTGCGGGCCAGCCTTGGCCACGCCACCAGGTGGTGTGGCCACCCTGGTCCACCCCTGGCACTCCCCTCTGGCGTATATTATCCTCCTGAAACCCTAACACTTGGGGAGCGACCATAGAAAGATTCTGCCGCCTCTACGGGGTGGAAAACACCGAGAGAGAAAGATCTCTTCGGCAGACAAATTTCTGCCGAGGGAATTCCTTCCCGGAGATGGGAGATCATCGCCATCAACACCACCATTAAGCTGGACTTCATCGGGATCATCATCATCATCACCACCATCATCACCATCAGCACCCTCATCACCATCTCCATATTGCTGTAACAATTGAGTTGAATCTTGCATTAGTTCTTAGGGGAAACTTTCCTGGTGTTGATTACTCTTTATAGTTGATGCTATTGAGTGAACCGTTGAATTATTGTTTATGTTCAGATTGTTATACATAATTATTCCATCTCTGATGATGATCCATATGATGTCTTGTGAGTATTTCTTTTTGTTCTTGAGGACATGGGAGAAGTCATGTTCTTAGTAGTGGAGTTGTGTTTAGGAAGATTCAATAGTTTGTTAGTTGTGGTGTACTTCTTCTAGTGGTGTCATGTGAACATCGACTACATGACACTTCACCTATATGGGCCTAGGGGACTGCATTGTGTATTTGGCTACTAATCGTAGGGGTTGCCGGAGTGACAGAAACCGGAACCCTCGTTAGGAAACCATTGCACAAGGGACGTAAGGGTCTTAGAGTTTAAAGCTGTGGTTACGTTTCTACCTTAATTACTTTCTTGTACTTACGGATGTTTACAAGGGATATAATCACAAGTATGTATTAGTCCTAGGAAGGTCGGTACATTAGCACAGGTTCACCCACACAACACTTAGCAAGCTAAAGACGATTAATCAACTATATGAAGAGAAAGCACTTGACAGTCTTCCCATGTGTCCTCGAGAATGTTTCGTCATCTTAAGTAATACAACCGGCTTGTCCTTTGCTGCATAAAGGATTGGGCCACTTGCTACATTTATTCCTTCTGTCTTTTATTTACTCGTACTTTGTTTACTTGATTTATCAAAAACCCCTAAAAATCCGTTTGCTAAGTATTTGCAGAGAATTCCTGATCCATACCACTAGCCAGCACCTTCTGCTCCTTGTTGGGTTCGACACTCTTAATTATCGAAAATACTGCGATACACCCCCTATACTTGTGGGTAATCAAGACTATTTTTTGGCGCCGTTGCCGGGGAGTGAAGTGCTATTGGAGAGTGAAACTGGTAAAGGAAACTTCTACAGTGAGTATTGTTTACTACTGCTAGTTGGTTTATTTGTGCTATGGATAATTCGTTGAGTTTCTTATTTGGTAATGCTACTACCACTGCTAAGGTAGTAGATAAGCCACCACCTGCTGAGAATGATGCTTTTAAAATACCTACAATAATTATTGATCGTGTTATGGATAACTACTATGTTCGGTATGGGACTGTCCATCCCGGTGATCATTTACCCTTTATACACGAATTATGCGGGTTGTTTAATTGTGCAGGTATTACTACAGATCAAGTTATGAAGAAGTTATTCTCATTATCACTGAAAGGAAGAGCTGAGGAATGGTATAAGCTGCTGAAGAATGGTCAAGCTCTGGAATGGGAGGAAATAGTGCCTCTATTTTATTCAAAGTTTTACCCTCCTAGTGAGATTCATAAAGATCGGAATCAAATATACAACTTTTGGCCTCTGGATGGAGAGAGTACATCTCAAGCTTGGGGGAGATTGAAGTTACTAATGCTCAAATGTCCCATTCATGAGGTCCCCAACAATATTATTATTAATAACTTTTATGCAAGGCTCCCTCTACATGAAAAGGATTTATTGGATGCTTCTTGTGCTAGATCATTCACTCGCATGGAAGAAGAAGCTAAATGGGATCTTCTGGACCATATTCAAGACAGTGCCGAAGCTTGGGAGAAGGACAGAGGTAGAAAGTCAAGTATAAATTATGATTATGAATGCATTGAATCTTTTATGGGAACTAATGACTTTCAAAATATTAGTAATGCTTATGGTCTTGATTTGCAAGTTATTACGAATTGCTTTAGAGCTTTTGCTTCGTATATTGAAATTCCAAAAAGGGGATGGAATAAATACCATGCACCTTACAAAGATATTGTTGACTGTGTTCCTATTGGGAGTGCTGAGTATTGCATTATTGATCCCATCTTACCTGAACCTTATATCGAGAAGATTCCCTTCCTAGAAAAGGTAAAGGATCATCCTATGATAACTAATGTAATCACCAAAAGTGAAAAGAGAACTGTAAAACATGATGAACAAATAAACGTTGAACCTGTGGTAGCAATTGTGAAAGACCTTGTCATTAAAAGCATAGAAGATTGACACATAGTCTTTTGTGAGGATGCTTCTAATGTTGTTTCACATCCTAATAGAACTAAAAAAGCTAGTGTTCCTGAGCTTTCTATTAGAATTGGTGATCATTGCTATTATGGTTTATGTGATATTGGTGCAAGTTCCAGTGCTATTCCTTATGAGCTTTACAGAGATATTATGCATGAAATGAGTCCCTACGAATTGGAAGAGATTGATGTGGTTATTCACCTTGCTAATAGAGAGATCATCTCTCCAATTGGTATTGTACAAGACGTGGAAGTTCTTTGTGGTAAGATTAAGTACCCTGCTGATTTTCTAGTACTCGGCTCAGCTTCTAGTAAAACTTATCCTATTATTTTTGGTAGACCTTTCTTGAGTACTTGTGGAGCCATTATAGATTGCAAAAGGGAGAAAATCTTGACTAAGTTTGCTGGGGAATCTTATGAGTTTAATTTCTCAAAATTTGCTAAAGAACCTTGTGAAGAGGAAACCCATAATGATGATTTTAGAGTTGAACAACTTGCTTCTATTTCTCTTCCTCCTAACAATGCTTTGCAACAATTTATGGAAGATCATGAAAGTGAAATCTTCATGGAAGAAAGGAATGAGATTGACAAGATTCTCCGTGATCAGCCTAAGATGCTCAAGCATAACTTGCCTGTAGAAGACTTGGGTACCACGTTGCCTCCTAAAAAGGATCCGGTTTTCGATCTAAAACCTCTCCCTGATGATCTTAAATATGCTTATATTGATGATAAAAAGATATATCCTGTTATTATTAGCGCTAAACTTTCAGGAAAGGAAGAAGAAAGGCTATTGGAGGTTTTGAGGAAACACCGAGGAGCTATGGGCTATACTCTGGATGATTTAAAAGGGATTTCACCTACTATATGTTAGCATTCTATCAACATAGAACCAAATGCAATGCCGGTTGTAGAGCACCAACGACCTTTAAATCCTATGATGAAGGAAGTGGTAAGGAATGAGGTATTGAAACTCCTTGATATTGGTATTATTTACCCTATTGCTGATAGTGAATGAGTTAGTCCTATTCATTGTGTTCCTAAAAAAGGCGGTATTACCGTTGTTCCTAAGGATAATGATGAGCTTATTCCTCAAAGAATAGTAGTAGGCTATAGGATGTGCATCGATTTTAGAAAAGTCAATAAAGTTACTAAGAAAGATCACTACCCGCTTCCTTTTATTGATCAAATGTTGGAAAGGTTGTCTAAAAAGACCCATTTTTGTTTTCTTGATGGTTATTCTGGTTTCTCTCAAATTGCTGTTAAACAACAAGATCAAGAAAAAACTACGTTTAGTTGCCCTTATGGAACTTATGCTTATAGACGTATGCCTTTTGGTTTATGTAATGCTCCTGCTACTTTTCAAAGGTGCATGTCTGCTATCTTTCATGGTTTTTGTGAGGAAATTGTAGAAGTGTTCATGGATGACTTTTCTGTCTATGGAACTTCTTTTGATAATTGTCTGCACAACCTTGATAAAGTTTTGCAGAGATGTGAAGAAACTAATCTTGTTCTTAATTGGGAGAAATGCCAATTCATGGTTAACGAAGGGATTGTCCTTGGGCATAAAGTTTGTGAAAGAGGTATAGAAGTTGATAGAGCTAAGGTTGAGGCCATTGAGAAGATGCCATGCCCAAGAGACATCAAAGGTATTCATAGTATCGTTGGTCATGATGGTTTCTATAGAAGGTTTATCAAACACTTTTCTAGGATATCAAAACCCCTCACTAATCTTCTTCAAACAGATGTACCCTTCGTCTTTGACGATGATTGTAAGGGAGCTTTTGAAACTCTTAAGAAGGCTTTAACTACAGCCCCTATTGTTCAACCACCTGATTGGAGTTTACCCCTTGAAATAATGTGTGATGCTAGTGATTTTGTTGTGGGTGCTGTCCTTGGGCAACGAATTGATAAAATGTTAAACATTATTCATTATGCTAGTAAGACTTTAGACGCTGCTCAAAGGGATTATGCTACTACTGAAAAAGAATTTCTAGCTGTCATTTTTGCTTGTGATAAGTTTAGACCCTATATAGTAGACTCAAAAGTCACCATTCATACTAATCATGTTGCTATTAAATACCTTATGACGAAGAAGGACGCTAAGCCTAGGCTTATTAGATGGGTGTTTCTTTTACAAGAATTTGATCCACATATAGTGGATAGGAAAGGTGATGAAAACCCTGTAGCTGATAATTTATCTCGATTGGAAAACATCTCTTTTGACCCTATGCCTGTTAATGATAGTTTCCCAAATGAGCAGTTAGCCGTAGTAGGGGTAAGCTCGCGAGGGAACCCTTGGTACGCTAATTATGCTAACTTTATTGTCTCCAAGAATTTGCCTCGAACTTTTACAGCTCAGCAAAGGAGGAAGTTCTTCTATGATTTGAGGCATTATTTTTGGGATGACCCACACTTATACAAAGAAGGAGTGGATGGTATTATGCGAAGATGTGTTCCAGAATACGAACAAAAGGAGATATTGCGTAAATGTCATGGTAGTTCTTATGGAGGACATGATGCAGGAGATAGAACTACACAAAAGGTGCTACAATCAGGTTTCTACTGGACTACCCTTTTTAAAGATGCAAGAAAGTTTGTTTTATCTTGTGATGAATGTCAACGTGTTGGTAATATTTCTAGACCCAATGAAATGCCTATGAACTACTCTCTAGTTATTGAACCCTTTGATTGCTAGGGATTTGACTATATGGGTCCTTTCCCTCTCTCGAAAGGATACACTCATATTCTTGTTGCCATTGATTATGTTACTAAGTGGGTAGAAGCCATTCCTACGAAGAGTGCTGATGGGGAAACTTCTCTAAAAATTCTTAAGGATGTTATCTTTCCTAGGTTTGGAGTGCCTAGGTATCTCATGACTAATGGGGGATCTCATTTCATTCATGGTGGTTTTAGAAAGACCCTTGCTAAATATGATGTTAATCGTAGAATTGCTTCAGCCTATCACCCCCAAACTAGCGGGCAAGTAGAGTTATCAAATAGAGAAATTAAATCCATCTTGCAAAAGACTGTTAATAGATCTAGAAAAAACTGGGTTAAAAAGTTGAATGATGCTTTATGGGCTTATAGAACTGCCTACAAAAATCCTATGGGTATGTCTCCTTATAAAATGGTTTATGGGAAAGCTTGTCACCTACCTTTAGAACTAGAACATATAGCTTACTGGGAAGTTAAAGAACTAAATAGAGATTGTAAGCTCGCTGGTGAGAAAAGATTATTTGACTTAAGTTCTTTAGATGAATGGAGGAGTGGAGCCTATGAAAATGCTAGGCTCTTTAAGGAAAAAGTTAAAAGATGGCATGACAAGCGAATACTTAAGAGAGAATTTCATGTTGGTGAGAAAGTTCTATTGTATAGGTCTCTCTGAGGTTTTTTGCAGGAAAGCTACTGTCAAAATGGGAAGGACCTTTCATTATTGAAGAAGTATACCGTTCAGGAGCAATACAAATTTCTTCTTTAAAAGATAATACTACACAAGTAGTGAATGGGTAGCGACTCAAGCACTATATTGCTGGAGATTCTTACAATGAAGGTGTTGATGCCTTTCAAGTTATAACTCCAGAGAGATTCATCAAGGACCAAATTCGGAGACCTGCAGAGTCTGTTTTCAAATAGGTAACAGTTCTGGTAAGAAAAGTTCTGCGAAAATACAATCCAACTATATTTTTGCAGTTTTCAGTCAATAAAGGAAGCTACAAAGTGAAAGAGGGATGGAAGAGGAGCTAGGTTGGCTCACACCACCCTATGGCGTGGGCCCTCCCCAGGCCGCGCCACCAGGTGGTGAGTCCACCCCGGACTCCGCCTCCGACTCGTTTTCTCCCAGTACCTTCCTTTTGATATGAAACTTCATAATATATAACCCCCCGGATCTTCCGAGGTTCGTATATCGTGTTTTCGTCTTGTTTTTGTTTCGATCTGTTTCTGCCAGGAAGAGTCCCAGATTTGGAGCCACAATGTCTTCCACTGGATCAGCCAAGGGAGATTCCTTAGAAGATATCATCAACCCATACATGAGAGAGTTGAAGATTCATCCCAAGGAGTTGTTGCTTGAAGATGGGGAGCTCCGGATAAAAGAAGTTCGAGGCACTAAAGGTGAAGGAAGTCTGTAGGACAGGATGGAAGCACTGGAGCAAGAAGTCTTTAGGTACAAGAAGATGGTGGAACGCGAAGTGGATATCATCCATAAGATTTGTTCTGAACTCATCGTCGAGCACCAAAAGGAGACTACTGAACTCAAGGATGAAGTCCTCTCACTCCGCCAAACAACCAACGAGCTGCAAGCACAGTTTTATGACGTTCAAAATCAAAACTGTGAGTATGAGGTTAGGTTTAAACGCATAATTGCTGCTACAAGTTTCAGGATGCTGGAAACCACGATGGCCTTTGTTGATGGGAAGCCCTTACCTTGGAAGTCGGACGAAGATGAGAGGATACCACCACCACCGAAGGAGTAATTCATCATCAGGTTTGGCATCCCCTTGGTTTGTTCCAAGCTTGGGGGATTGCCGCGGTATCACATCACTATCTTCTATTTTTTTTACCTTTTTTAGTAGAGTCATATCATGAATAGAGTAGTTATCGTGTAGGATAGTTTGCATTATGGAAGTGTCCCCTCTCTTGTTAGATATGTATCCCTTGGTGTGAGTTGCCAATTTGGAATATTAATGAGAAGTTCTATCATTCACTCTTTTTCATAGCTTATATTAGTTTTCAATTCGTGGTTATATGATTGATCTTGTTGTTGGTATTGGTATCACTTTGGGATCATTGAGTTAATCTAATTGTATTTGGCAAACCTGATTCGGTCAGTAGCAACACTATTTTTGAGAGTTGAATGTAAAAGATAGAAGTACCCTAAAGAAATATAATTTCATCATCTTTCTTTCTTGATTTGCTCATAAGTTTAGTATTCTCTAGTTAAAGATCTTTTGTGCTTCAAAAGAAGATTGCATGTTTGTCTTTATTGCTTGTATGTTTGTTTGTTTCCTTCAACTCTTGTACTTGCTACCCAGCCTTGCTAGCCAAAAACCTATACTGAGAGGGAATTCTTCTCGTGCATCCACCTCCTTTAAACCAAAACCTTTGCCATTTATGTCCACCATACCTACCTATTAGCATTATTGATATTCCAAGTAAATTCTTATTTTATCTACCTCCCAAATTAAACTTGTTATGTGAAAATTAGTGATTAAAGCTCTCACGAACTTGATGGCACACTTTACTTTCTTGCATTTAATAAACTTGAACCATTGGGTCCTTCTTTGTTGCGTATATGCTTGCGCTTTATGAGTCGAAGTTAGCAGAACCATGTATCATGCGGAACGCTTTCAACACTGTCATGGTACTTTGTACCTAGTTGATATCATGTTCTTTTGCTTATGGATCCCGGCGATGTGAAATAAAAGTGGAACTTGTAAGATCATGGAGTTTATATGTGTGTTACAGAAACGCCTGGGCCGCTAGCCTAAGCCATGCCTAATCATGGTGGAATCTGGCAGCATAACTATAGTGAGCACTCTATGAAGCATCCTCAGTAAAAACCTATGCAAATAGCAAATAAAAAGATCACTGAGATGCTCACTGTCTGCTTGCCTTATCATTTTGATTATGGGATAGCTCCTGTGTCATGTGCAAGGGGTACCCCGTTGGCGGTTCTCAGTGATACAGGTGTATTTACAGTGACAAGAGCTTACTCGTGACTGAAGTCGAGTAGCATGAGGTTCGGTACTCATAATTAAGGGGAATGGGACTTTAATTTATAACTTGTCAATCATATCCTCTTAGTTGTGTCACTTTAACCTTAATCACCTAAAGATGCCTATGATAGGGGCCATGAGAGCTGAAAGCTAGTAAGTATCATAATTTTTGGGAGCTCTTTATGAGACTTGTAATCCCTGCTTCCCTCTGCGAAGGGCCTTTCTTTTACTTTTTAGTTGAGTCAGTAAACCTACTCCCTTCTACCTCAGCAGGTATTTTGAGTTGTTGTGTTTCATTCATTCATATGATGATTTATTCAATCATGTTTCTTCTATTCCTTGTTTTGCACATTGCTCTTATCTTGATGTTTACTACTTTGAAAGCTATCATTGAAAACCAGCTATTTATGACCTCTAGTAAATTATCAACTATTCTTCGACTAAGAGCTAAGTTTTCCATTACCAATTATGATTTACTTTATGTATCTTTATTGTGTTTCCTTTACTCATTGCAGGTTAATTTATATAATAATGAGTTTTCTTATATTATGATCTATGTATTTGATGAATGTGATGCTTCTTGTCCGTATTCTTTTATCGACTCTTCACTCCATAAACCTGAGGCCATGTTTATTGAGCTCAGTTTCGCTTGGGGACAAGTGAAGTCTAAGCTTGGGGGGAGTTGATACGTCCATTTTGCATCACTATTCTATGTCATAATTCACTGCTATTCATTGATATATTTCGTATTGAGAGGTGATACTGATGTTATTTCATCTGTTTTTGCATGGTTGATGACTTTTGGAGCATGGACCGCTGCAGTCAGGATTCTGATGGAAAAGCTGCTGTTTGGAGGCAAAATTCGCGAAGATCAGAAAATCCAGGAAAATATGCAGAAAATCCTATTTTTCCAAAAGACGAAGGAAGCTAGAAGGGGGGCTGGAGATGGGCCACAGGGGGCCCACACCACCCCCCCGGCGCGGGCCAGCCTAGGCCGCGCCACCAGGAGGTGTGGCCACCCTGGTCCACCCCTAGCACTCCCCTCTGGCGTATATTATCCTCCCGAAACCTAAGACTCGGGGAGCGACCACAGAAAGATTCCGCCGCCTCTGCGGGGCAGAAAACTCCGAGAGAGAAAGATCTCTCTGGCAGACAAATTTCTGCCGGGGGAATTACTTCCCAGAGAGGGGAGATCGTCGCCATCAACACCACCATCAAGATGGACTTCATCGGGATCATCATCATCATCATCACCACCACCATCATCACCATCAGCACCCTCATCACCATCTCCATATTGCTGTAACAATTGAGTTGAATCTTGCACTAGTTCTTAGGGGAAACTTTCCCGGTGTTGATTACTCTTTGTAGTTGATGCTATTGAGTGAACCGTTGAATTATTGTTTATGTTTAGATTGTTATACATCATTATTCCATCTCTGATCATGATCCATATGATGTCTTGTGAGTAGTTCGTTTTCTTCTTGAGGACATGGGAGAAGTCATGTTGTTAGTAGTGGAGTTGTGTTGAGAAAGATTCAATAGTTTGTTATTTAAGTTGTTGTGTACTTCTTCTAGTGGTGTCATGTGAACGTCAACTACATGACACTTAACCTATATGGGCCTAGGGGAATGCATCGTGTATTTGGCTACTAATCGTAGGGGTTGCCGAAGTGACAGAAACCTGAACCCCCGTTAGGAAACCATTGCATAAGGGACGTAAGGGTCTTAGAGTTTAAAGTTGTGGTTAGGTTTCTACCTTAATTACTTTCTTGTATTTACGGATGTTTGCAAGGGGTATAATCACAAGTATGTATTAGTCCTAGGAAGGTCGGTACATTAGCACAGGTTCACCCACACAACACTTAGCAAGCTAAAGAAGATTAATCAACTATATAAAGGGAAAGCACTTGGCAGTCTTCCCATGTGTCCTCGAGAACGTTTGGTCATCTTAAGTAATACAACCGGCTTGTCCTTTGCTGCATAAAGGATTGGGCCACTTGCTACATTTATTCCTACTATGTTTTATTTACTCGTACTTTGTTTACTTGCTTTATCAAAAACCCCTAAAAATCCGTTTGCTAAGTATTTGCAGAGAATTCCTGATCCATACCACTAGCCAGCACCTTCTGCTCCTCGTTAGGTTCGACACTCTTACTTATCGAAAATACTGCAATACACCCCCTATACTTGTGGTTCATCACCCCCCTCTCCTCCCTCACAAAGCACACCTCCTCGTGAAGGATCTCTCTCCCCCTCTAGATATATTCCCCATTGTCTCAGATTAGCGAGATACATGTTCCCGGTGGCATTGCGTCTGGAAGGAGTTGCTGCTTCCACTGATTTGCTGGAGCGAGGAGGTGGAGGTTGTTTGGTGGCCTGAACGTGTGTGCAAGGACGGATGCGCTACTGATTTGCGGCGCTAGGACTTCCACACGATCTTGAGATCGGCAAGCATACGACTACATCATCCACGAGTTCCAAATCATTAACAAAACTCTGTTGTCTTCGAGGGTAAGTTCTCTATGGATGTATATCCAACCGTTGCTTGTATCGAGTAGATAGTTCTTGGTGTATAGTTCTCATCGTAGGAATTTTTTGTTTTCTATGCTGCGAACCCAACACCTTGGGTCTTGGTGGCCCATCCTGAAACCTGATCGGATTCGCAGTTGACGCCACTGGCTGGCTTGAGCTGCTAGATTTTCTTTTCCTGGCCTTCTTGCCTTTTGGGGAGCGGGCAGGCATCGTAATCTTAGCTGCGGCCGCCCTATATAGTGTGTCAAGGCTTAGAATACAGGGCCGATTGGATGTATCCGCTGGCTCGGTGAAGGCGCAAGATGGAGGTGTCTCCTGAGAACCAAAGAGACGTATGTTGCAAGTAGCTTTCTCTATGGGGCCACCAGTTGGGTCTTCGTTTAGGTCGCCGGGGAAAAGATTAGTGTTGATGAAATGATCGAAGTCATCTTCGTCATCCTTGTTCGGATCCTGCGCCATGGTCATGTCAATGTGACCAGCCGACTAATCGCGTGGAGGTGACGGCGGTAGCAGTGTGGGGGTCTTGGCATGGCTTGGCGCTCGCACGACAGGCGCTGTTGTTGTTTGTGGGTTGATGGCCCCGACCGTCCCCAAACGAATCATGCTCTTTGGCCATAGCAGGAATAAGCCGAAGCAACTTCTGAGGATAGCCAGCACTTCTTCACCCGCTCCTGGGGGTTGAATGGGAGGTTCTAGGTTGTTGCAGCCCCTTAGCACCCGGATAATTTTTACCCTATGCACGCTATCTAGCATCGCTTTGAGTGGAACATGCGGTGCAAGGGTTGAATGATGGTATCGTTGGCAACATACCTCAACTCATTTTTCACGTAGCTTAAGAGAGTGCATGGAACGTCCATCTGTGAAAAACATGTATGGCATTAATTAAAGATGCCATAAGAGTAATAAATGGCAAGGTGTTAAAGTATTTGGTTTACCGTGATGGCGTCGAGCTTGGCTAATGTTGAGGCACCACACATGACGACGGGTGTGCAAGATACGGAGGGGCTACTTGATGGCGTTGTGCCAGCCGCCGGTGTATTCTACCTACTGGGTGCATTAAGCTCTGGCGCCGATGTGATGGCAGGGGGAGTCACCAATGCTTCCGACGCGTAGTGCTAGCGGGCGGAGTCACAAACACATAATTCACTGGATTCACCGATGTCGCATTGTTCGAGTGGTTACTGACCATGCTTTGAATCAGACACGGCAGGATGGAGGTGAGGCTAATTGCCAGGTTGTCTTGGACGATCTGCCGGATCCGCACCACTCTTTCCTTAAGTTCTTGAACCTCGCGGTTTTCCTCGTTGCTCCTTCCCACCACACGCGTCCTCGGCGGTGGACCAAAATGATCCACCCAATTCTTAGCCCCGAAGCCGTCCAGACGGCCAGCCGATGATGGCTTCTTTTGTAACCGGCGTGATTTTCTTGGCCTGGTTCATTGCCCTATTGAAAGGGTTATCCCGTCGGGTGGCCGCTGTCGACCCCTGGATGAGGAACCATTGGATCCCTGACTAGCAATTTCCTACTCGTGTAGAAGAAGTAACGTGAATCATTTAGAAATTTGACTTCATCGATTATAATGCAATCGACTTGATCCATGGTAATTGAATTACTTACCACAAGAACCTTGAAGTCCTTAACCTTATGATCCGCGGTGAGTTCTTTGGTTTTGGGTCCACATGGTAACGAGACCTGATAAAGTTTTGAAGTTGTATGTCTTCGAATTTCGAATAGGGGTTAGGTATCCCCTTAGCTCTATACTTGTCGTCCTCCTTATCCCATTTGGGCTCCGCATCTCTGTAACCACTAGATCCGAGATGGTGGTGACCTATATTCATCACCTACAAATTCTTTCCCCGCCTACTCAAGGCCTTGGCTACTTCGGAATTGCACTTGGCCTTGAACTCCTGAAATTGATCTTCAGTAATCTGCTGGCCAATCTTTTGGATCTCCTCGAGACTTTCCTCTTCTTTAAAGATCTTCTTCTTTATCTGGGTTCTCCAGCTGGCCAAGGCGGTGCTCATCCTCGTGAGGGCGGATTTATTTACTTCATTTTCCATGATAATTTGTGTTCCGATACTGAGTGGGGAACTTGTATCTTGCGTCTAGCTTCTCGAAGAGGAGTGTACGCAAATAGCCATTATCTTTGTGCCGGAGATTCTCGGTGTTGATCGAGATGGTGGTCCGGGTGATAGCCACCACTTTCCCACCGTACCCTTTGACGACATGGTCGGGCGCCAAAGGAACCCTATTGGGCTCACTTCGGTAATTTCCTCTCTGACGGTGCCGACTGTGTTCGGGCGCCTTTCCTTCTTCTTAGGCGGATTACTACCACTTGTTGTGCCTTCGCCGCCATTACTGGTTTCATCATCCGTCGTTCCTTGGGCCGCTTCTTCTTCCTCCGCGTCTTCCATCCCATCGTCGTCGCTCTCGGGAGGGTTGTATTCTTCATCGTCCTCTGTCATTCTTTCTAGCCGCTCGACATCCTCCCAGAATGACAATTTTCTCTTTTGAGGTCTCACTTCTCCTTCAACGTTGATGCGCTGAGAAGAGCCAACCTCGTCGTTGTCACACATGTTTGCACTAATAAAAGACAAATAATGGTTAGTAAAGTGTGTGGAAAAATCCGGCATGACCTTTGCTAATTTTTTTAAAATAGGAGTGCCCGATTTCTGCCAAAACGGAAGTTAATCAACATTTCGGCGAAAATCAGGACTTATTTCATACAAGCACCTACATACACGACATAAGGAAGTGCTTCATACAAGCACAAGTAGAATTTCAAGTTCTACAACAATAACAAATAGAGTACAACTGCTCAATTTTTACAGCAAAGGAAAACTTCCATCTCCAAAACCCCCCCAAAATATTTGTCCATCCATATTTTGATAGCAAAGATTTTAAGCATGACCTAGGATAGTCGTCTAGCGAGTAACATATACTAGGCATGTACATTATTTACACCAATTGTATAAAATAGTATGAGCTACTCTATGAGCTCATCACTAGGATCAAGATGTTTCCAAACCATCACCCCCTAAGCAAGAATACAGATCTGGATATGATCCCTAGCTACTAGGTGATCATTTAAAACCCTTAACCAGATCAATTCTGAAGATTTCCATTCTAGAAGCTTCCAAGTGCATGAAGACCAATATCAAGCATGGATCCCTTCTACTCAATCTACCCTTGCAATCCCTCCAAAAACATTCCCTCTCATACTCTAGTCAAAATCCTCAAAACTGCCAAATTTGACCAAGTTTGGAAACTGTTTCAACATCACCTTTTTGCATGCCTCCCTTTCTCAAACCTTGTGCATATTTGGAAATGAACCTGAACCATCTTGTTAACCATCCTAAGGACTACCAAGGACAACATTTCCCCTTGGTTAGATCATCGTCAAACCCACTTGTTCTTGATGGTTTTGCAGGCAAGAAAATAACTTTTCCTGCAAATCTAGTCATCATGCCTACTTTAACAGAAGCTCACACCATCATCCAACCTTCCATGGTTGTGATCTACGCATATAGGTCTATCAAAAACTACTTCACTTGTTCCAAGTGGAACTTTGTGCTACCCAAACCCACATGGTTTATAAGGCATCATGACTCTTCTGGTATGGCAGCCTTATTTTCAACAAAGTTTGCCATCATTTCCAGACCACCTCAAATGCAACCAATCCAAACTACTTCTGCCATGATCATCTATATGACTTGGTCTAACTAATCATCTAACCCTTGCGTCAAGGTGAGGTTTGAGCTCCAAGATCTAATAAGCTTTTGGTGGTATAAAAATAACATCACCCTAGATCCACAACTCCTTGTTTTCCATCTAATTCAAGTTGGAATTCCAATTCCCAAGGTTGAAAATGCTTGCTACACCTTGTCTACATCATTTACCTTGATCCTCAAGATTTATCAAATATTACCCATAATTATTAGGGCTCCAAATCTATTTAATTCCTTTAATAGACAAAATCTCAAAACCCCTTTCCGAATGGAAAATTTGGTTTTTGTCAAAACACTTCCCCCAACTTTTCGCTCATGTGAGTTCCATATATCATACCCAACCTTCCAACTTCAAAAATAAATATTTTTGATAAGCTTTATTAATTCTTTTTGCCTATTTTCTTAAATGGCAGAAATTGAATAATAATGGTCTTAAATACTTTTATGACACAATAAATCTTGGGAAAATACCCCTAAGTGTGTATTCACAACTGGGACCATCTCAAACCAAAAACCAACCTTGTCCAATGTAAATTGATCAAATGAGCTTCTAAAAACTATTTCTGCACTATTTGATTATGTAGTATAAAGTGGACCAAACTTCATCCAATAAATCTCAAATAATTCATGGAGCTATACCTTGCCCACACCCATCTACCAGCATCCTTATCTCAAGTGGTCAAGATCAAAATTTCAGATATGATACTTGATCATCCCTTATGGCAGATTTGGGCAATTAGCCTTTTTGCATCAAAAACCAATCCAATCCCCCACCAACCTTGCAAGGCACTTCACCCCCTAGCACTCTCTCTGGTCAACCCTACCCTGCAGCATAGCACTATAGCTGACCTCTCCATTGTCCCTAGTGCTTGGAGCTAGTTTGAGGGAGAGAGAGAGTGGTATTTACCATTGGTAGGCAATGTGGCTGCAGCTGGCCAGCTACCCCTCTCAGCATGACCAGATCCCCCTCTTACCCCTCTCCACCTCTCCTTTAGGCCAATCACAAGCCAGCTCTACCGTCCTCCATGTCCAAAAGGGACAATCCCCCCCCCATGGATCTCCCTCCTCTCGGGTTAAATAGCCCAGGTCACCTAGCTCTCCCCCACTCCCGCTCATTTGATCCCTCACACTCCCCCTCACCCCCTCACCCCCTCTCCCTCTCCCCTGCTCTGCCCTGCTCGAGAGAGGAAGAGAAAGAACCTCTCGGCCAGGGCAACATTTTTGAGCATAGCTCTCTTTCCCCTGCTCCCCTTCCTCTGCATGTATGCTCTCGAGCTCCTCACCTCCTCCTCTATCTAATCCCGTTCTTATTTTGGCCCAGGACCCCCTCTACCGTCTCCACGGTCAAGCTCCGTCGAGGTTCTCCTCGGTCGCCGTTGCCCGACGCTCGTCCCAGGACCAAAACCATCACTTCCGCCCATCACCGGGACCACCGTCGTGCGCCTCTTCGCCCTAGATCATCCTCGGCTCCTCCCCGCCCCTAGGTGAGCACCCTGGAGCTCCCCCGACCAACCTAGGGTTCCACCGCCGCCAGGTTCTTTCCACCGAGGAAGACGACGTTGCGCCGTTGATCTCTCTTTAATCCAATGGCCATTGTTGCCCGATACACCTTCGCCCCATCGAGTCACTGACCGGCGGCCCAGCCCTGTCAGGTTCAAACGCCCGCGCCCGCGCGATGGCTCGCCCGCCGTGGGCCGATTTCCCTCCTGTGCGGCCCGTTTCCGCCCAGAGTGTGGCCCATATCCTTTTCTCCTTTTTCTTTTATAATTCCTTTTTCAGATCTGTTAATATACCAGGTTAGTTTAAATAGATATTAAAATGGAAAGTGAGGTATTTTTCCCAAATAATATTTGTACCATATTCATTGGTGTTTTGTGAAACATGCAGAACTGGCATCTTGCCAAAACTAATTTTTATTATTTATTGGCAATTAATCCACTAAAAGTTCTCCTTTTCATTATTAAACTCCTCAGAGGGTTTTACATGTCCAATTGGGGAGAACCAAAGCTCTACTGGAAGGTATTTGATATATCTGTCATCTAGCACAGGTCCTATGCCAAGGTGAATAGTAGTGTGCCCCTAGCAAAAATAACAAAAACAGCCATTATCTGCCTTAGGTAATTTCTCTAGGTCAAACCAAATGAGGTATTGACCTATTTCCAACTCCCATGGTTGTGTCTTATAAAAATCTATCAAAACCCAGCAGCTCAAGTATTATTGGGCTCTGGTTGAATTCTAGTGAATTAAATTAATCTGTGTACCCTTTTTTCACTAAATAAATTACTCCAGGAGTTTGACAACTCCAAAAAGAGTGAATCCAATTCCTACAGAAAGTTATTCTATATTCCTACCTTGTTCCCTTAGAATCAACTCAAGATCTTCTGTAGAATTAATTTGGTGAAAAACACAAAACAGCTCCAAAACTATCTTTGGGATTTTCCTGAGGGCATTCTGGTGATTATTTTGACTTGATTCTAACTCTCAGTGAACAAGTACATCAAACAATACCTAACCACCCAAGGAAATAATTTTGGGCCTCCATATAAATTTTGGTGAATTATTTCCTCAAACTAGAGTTTATTCCACTATACAAAGCATAACTAAATCTAGGTAAGTGATAATCTAGTGAAACCACTTGTGTTGGTCTTGTTTTGTCAAGACCTATCTGAGGATATCATTGATGCACTTTGATCTCCTACATACCTCAAGTCTCCACCGCAAGACCTTGGTTTATAACCTAGACAACTATCTTCCAAGGGAAAAACACCTCAATGGCAATCTAGTAATTCCACTACTAGTACCCAACTTCTCCAAAACCTACTAAGTTAAGTTGTATTAATTATGTTTATTTGCTTTATGGTTTGATGCATGCATGCCTGGTATTGATTGTGGTATTGTCTGCTTGCATGTATACTCGATGACGGCGATAGTGTGAGTATTTGACGATGAGAAGGAAGGGACTTCTTATTATTATTTGGGTATTCTTGGTTATCAAAGGAAGCCCAGGGACTTATTGCCGATCATAGGCAAGCCACCATTCCCGAATTCTGATACTTGTCCTATTCTGTTTATTATCTTTTTGTATCCTCTTTATAAATTTCATTATTTATTTGCATGTCTTGTTTGATAAATACTGCGATATAACTTGGCTCCTCCAAGTTTTGCATTTGTGCCCCTCGTGGCACCACCTTGATGTACCTGCCATTTTATCCCTTTAGACCGAGAGTACGATGGTCAGCATCCTACCTCGTTGAAAACCCCGGCTTTGAGAAAATGAAATGTTTTGGGAATTACCCTACTACAAATTTTTCAAAACTGTTTTGTAAAACCCTTGGGAACATGCATCGTTCCAAGCAGATGTTTTAACTATAGAAATGGTGTGATGAGAAATGAGAAAGTGAAGGGATATTCTACGCCTTTACCAGAACAATTTTTATCCGTGCAACCACATTACCCAGGTGCTGGGGCTTAGCTCGTAGTTTGTTTGCATTAGCCGAGGCAGCTAGTACCATGCTTATAGGGAGAGGTCCCTTGAAATCCGGGCAGGCGCTAACAGATCTATGGATCTGGAGCCTGTAGCTTGCTTCAGCAAGAGTGAGCATGTTCTGGCAGGAGTGTCGGTGCAACAATTGGGTCTCACGCGGATGGTATGACTTAGGTGGTACAGAAGGAAGTGGAGTCACCAAATTAAGGTATACGCCAAGCTACGGTTGGGTATACGCGTGTACGGAAGGCAGGACTGTGGCTGGGAGCCACATACTCATTGCCGGGGAGAAGAAACCCAAAAGGAAAAGCAGCCTTTGCTAGGGTCGACAAGCGAAAGGTTAGGTTTGATTATCCGGACCCCCATATATAGTGGTAGTGGGCCGTGTTTTTATCCTGGCGGATGTATTGATTCTTGTTGGGAAAGTGCGCAAACTCTGCAGAGTATAATCTATTCGAATAGCCGTGTCCACGGTCAAGGACGGTTGGAAAGGTGATGGCTAGGAGTACCCAAACAGTGTTTGTTTGGAAAGAATTGATGAAAGTATGGGGGTTCCAGGGAAACCTGAATTTGAAGTGTTGTTTTGACCAGAGGAGGTCAAAGAGGTTTACAAAAGGGTTTTTACTCCAAAACTATTTTCAAAAAGGTTTTCTATAAAATAGAGCCATGTTTTCAAAACTCTTTTTCAAAAAATATATGGAGATGCCATACCTACAAGTGGTAGTCTAGGCTTTTCGAAAGCAACCCTAGATAGAGCTATCTCGCCACAGCCAGAATTGCATTTTCCTTATTTCTCTTACCTTGGTGGTTTGCGAGTACATTAAAAAGTACTCATGGCATTGTCCCTGGTTATTTACTTGACCAGACTTTCAGAGGTTCGACATCGGAGGATTAAGGTGACGTCCAGCGAGCTAGGACATATTCCCAGTCAGTCGTCTGTAGGTTGATGCACGATTGGGCTCCGCGCGTGATGATGTTCCGCTGCTAAAGTTGTTGTAGCCATAATGGCATTTATGTAAGTCTTGTAAATCCGTTATGTTTCGGATGTTGTAATGATACGTGTCGGTTATGTTCCACGGCTCACTGATCATGGGAACGTGGATATATACATAACAGGGATTTCTCGGATGGATAATTCGGGGAGCCCAAAGTAGCCATCCATGAAACCATGGCGAAGTAGGTGCACCTGCAGATGTCCTGAATCTGGGTCGATCAACCAATTGAGTTTGCATATTCTGCGCTGACATCTTATCTCCGTCATGTTATTTCGTATCATGTCGGCCGTCGCGCATTTCAAAAATCTAGCCACAATGTCTTCGCTCATTATGCGGACCATGGTTCCCTACGTGGTGTACACGGTAGAATTAGAAGTTTATTAGAATCACAGAACCAATGCATGCATGCAATGGTCGATGGAAATTTTCGGCATGACCTATCCTAAAATTAGGACCTTTGCGAATTGCCAAAGTCTTGCCAAAATGGAAATGAATAAAACATTTTGGCAAAACAATGCCAATATATGAGAGAGCATGCAATGCATGCTCTCCAAACACATGAGAGCATCGATCCTCTCCATAGATATGTGACCATATCATCCATACACATAAACACATCCCCTTACATAGACAACTTACTGAAATGAGAGACCGAGAAGATCTCGAAGGAGAGATGAGAGACCGAGAGGATGGTGGCTAGAAGGAGAGCTTTCATATATTATGTATGTACCATCCAAGGTAAGTTTTACATCCTACAAATGATAAAGGAGTGGAGAAATTGAGGTGGTAAGGAGGAGGGGGCGAGATCCAAGGATGAAGGAGGGGAAAGTGAAGTGGGAGATGGTGAGATCTAGTCAAATGTGCAAAGGTTATCTGCCAAAAAGTAGCAGCAAAACGCACATCTGTGGCGCACATGGAGCGGTGCGCCACAGGAATAAAGAACATTCGTGGCGCACGAACCAGCCGTGTGCCATAGACGTGTTTTCCCAGTTACACAGCAGGGTGGCCCGATCTTTCCCATAGCGCATGGTGGCCATGTGCGCCACGACTACCGGCCACACCCGCAGCGCACTTCCCATAGGTGAGCTACGGATATGTGGTCTATGGCCGGCATTGCCCTGGCCCACTGATGTGCTCGACTTTCGACGTAGAGCTCGTTGGGAACCACAAGAGGAAGGTATGATGAGCACAGCAGTAAGTTTTCCCTCAGTTATGAAACGAAGGTTTAATCAAACCAGTAGGAGCAAGGAAACACCCCAAAGGTGTTACTAGCTGAGCTTTGGCAGGGCACACTACCGGTGCTAGTAGCAACGTGGATACCTACACAACACAACCACAGAACTTTGTCCCCAACTTGCGATGAGGTTGTCAATCTCACCGTGTTTTGCGGAAAACAAAGGATTAAACGTATCGAATGGAAAGAAGTAAAAGTTTACAGAAAGAAAACTCAAAGAAGAAACAGTTTATAGATTGTATGTAAAGAAAAGGACCGGGATCCATAGTTCACTAGAGGTGGCTCTCCTTAAGATAGATAACATGTTGGGTGAACAAAATACAGCGGGGCAATTGACAAACACCGAGAAAGCAATACATGCATATACTAATCATCTTGACTCCTCTGAGACTTGATTGGGCATTACAACATAATACATAGACCGCCATCCAACTGCATCTATGACTAATAATCCACCTTCAGGTTATCATCCGAACCCCCTCCAGTATTAAGTTGCAAGCAACAGATTATTGCTTTACGAGCTGCGTGTAAAGTAAACAATACGATTTTTCTACGAACAAAGGATTGTTGTTTTCTCCCTAGTAGCAACAGCACATCTAGTACCTTAGAGATTTCTGTCACTTCCCCAGATTACCAGAGGCATGAACCCACTATCGAGCATAAATACTAACTCTTGGAGGTGCTAGCATCTACTAGGCCAAGATAGCTACTAACAACGGAAAGCATGCAAGTTCACAAATAACAAAGACTTGATAGAATCAATAATCAATCTGAAATAGCATGTCAATATCCATCGGATCCCCGCAAACACAACATGTATGAATTACAAATAGATGATCTTGATCATGAACGGAGCTCACAAGATCTAAACATGAAAGCATAAAGGAGGAGAACCAGCCATCTAGCTACTACATGGATCCGTAGTCCAAGGATGAACTACTCACGCATCACACCGGAGGCTTGCATGGTGATGAAGAAGGCCTCCAGGGTGAATTCCCCTCTCCGGCAGGGTGCCGGGAAGAGCTTCAGATCCCTCCTGATCTAGGGATGGAGATGACGGAGGCTGTAGATTGTTTCATGGATTTTTGATCGGGTACATAGGGTTTTTGTCCCGAGGGCAATATATAGGCGGAAGGAGAGGCCGAGGGGGTGCCGGGAGCCACCACACCACCCCCTGGCGTGCGCCCAGCCTAGCCACGCGGCCAAGTGGTGTGGCCGGCCCCTGGCCTTTCTCCGTCTCGTATTCTGGCATTTGATCACTTCCGGAAAAATAGGCACTTTGTCTTTTGTCCCGTCCAATTCCGAGAATATTCATTTTCTGACTTTCTTGGAACCAAAAACAGCAGAAAACAGGCAGCTGGCACTGTGGCTCTTGTTAATAGGTTAGTCCAAGAAATCATATGAAAAGTACTCCAAAGTTGGAACAAAACACAAGAAAGTGGCTAAAACCAAGCATGGAACATCAAAAATTATAGATACATTTGCAATGTATCACCCACAATCAGCCATTGCGCACCACCCACATCTGCGCCACAATTATGGTAGTTTGCCGTAGGGCACCTGTGGCCAGTGCGGCACGCCTATTTTAGCCATGGGGAACCACTAGCACGTGTGCCAAGGATGTGCGGATTACCTATAGCCATTTTTCTGGTAGTGAAAGTGCGAATGAAGCTCATACGAAGGAGGATCCATAGAGTCTCCCACGTGTGGAAAATGCGAATAGTCAAAGAACAAGTATCAAGTACTCGGTTCCTACGGGACATAAGTGAGTGTGGAGGAACCAAATAACAACTATTGCACACTGGCGCCTCTTTCTTTAGTTATCCCATTACTAAATAGTATAAGTTGATTAGGTACCTCGTTATCCAAAGACTCGCACAAACCCTACACATTCAATTCTACGACTCGCATGGCTCAAACAACTCCTGTAGTAATGGCTCATATGATTGAGGTACAAGTTTCGTTGGGGTTTAAAAGAAAAGGCTATGCAGTACTTGGGATTCCAATTTAATGAAATCGTGACTCAATGATGCCAGAATAACGTAGAGGCATATGTGATATATGTATTCAAGTGTGGGGAAATTCTTGCCTGACAAATCAACAATGATGTAACTGGGATCCAGGTAGTACTCTGGGTTCCCTTGGTAGTTCCCTTGCTCGGCGTCTATCTAGAATAAAATCCAAACAAACAAAGGGCCATAATAAATATAGTGCGCAATAATATAAATAGATGCATCAAGCAACCAAGTTATGCCATAATGGAATGATGCACAATTACATGGTATAACCTAGCATGGCATGGATCAGGTCTGGAAACAATAATAAGGCACTTTAATTAATTATTTAGGCATGTTTTGCTCCCATAAACAGTTCTGAATACTTAATATTTATATGATGCATTCTCCAACTTCTAACATGGAATGCAAAATCAGAACGGACTTGTCATCCTGATCGATTTAGACATATTATTTGTCAAATTTGGATTTATGGTATTAAATTTATGAATTAATTAAGAAATATGCTTTTAATAGTATTTAAATTATTTTAAAATTTTAAATTGCTCAAATAATATTTTGAATATCATAGTCATATTCCTCTCATTTTTCTGATTCAAAAACATATATTATTTGTATTATTTGGAAATATGAATTTAAATTTTATTATTAAATACAAAACAATTTAAATTTATGGTCAAAGTCAAAGGTTTGACTAGATAGAGTGAAATCTGGTCAAATTTGAAAACATGTTTGAATTCATATTTCATTTTACACTCCCTCCGATCCAAATTAATTGACTTTGATTTGTCCAAATTCGGATGTATCTAGACATGTTTTAGTGCTAGATACATCCGAATCTAGACAAATCCGAGTCAATTAATTTGGATCGGAGGAAGTAAGTTTTGTCAAATTCGAGTTATTTTAAAATATTTGAATTTAGTTGTATTTATTCAGTTTCTAGATTTTTCTCTCATTTTTGTAAATGGACTGTGACTTTTGTTACTCAGGGTTAGTTTACCCACAGCCGCATACAAGTGGGACCGCAAGCTGTGGGGCCGCAACACGCGCGTGGCCAGCGGGGTGGCAACACGTGGCTGAGCCGGGGGCGTCCGGGTGAAGCTCAGGATGCATGGGTACCTTTTTGTAAAAAGGTATGGGTGTATGACAGGTCGGGCTACTGGGATTGGGGGTTGCTGAATAGGACAAGCGCAAGGGTGTTTTTACAAAATCCCCGGCTGCTCTACTAGTTACTGTCAAAACTGACGGACGGTTGGCGGCGCGTGGCGGCTCTAGTGAACTGTTGTTGACGATGGTGACTAAACGGCTGGGAACTAGGCGACGGTCCAAAAACAAAAAACAGAGAGGGAACATCTGGCTACAAGTTCCGTTCAGGGTGAACAGCCGGAGGAGGGCTACAGCGGATGGAAAACAATGAGAAACAGTGGCTTGAGCTACTGCTGCTACTGACGGTGTGTGCGGTTGGTGTGCACGCCGACGCAGAGATGTTGTCGGAGACGACGCTCCAGCGCGTGTTGGGAAACACGGGGCCCCGGAGGTGGTGTGGAAGGCCACGGCGCAGATCCACGCACATTTGCACGCACACGGGGCAACGACAACGTGTTGCAGCTGCAAGGTGTTCTGCGAGCTACACGCGCTGGCGGTGATCGCGGCGGCGAGCGCGCATGCAGGATGCTCGACGGATGGCGGAGGCGATCTACCGTGAGAGAGGGAGAACGGAGGGGTCTGGGAAGGAGCTCTGCTCACCCAGGGATCGCTGATGGGGCTCGAGGGCCGGCGCGCCTGATCTTGTTCTGGTACGGCCGTCTCCTCTCCGCCGAACTCCAACGAAGCTGAGCGGTATAGGAGACGAAGTGGAAGCAGGCCAACCTCGGGAACTCCTGGATCATCTTCAAGATCACCAGAACATCAAGGACAGCAAGTAGACGGGGCTAGGGTTTTGAGGGGGCATGGAGGTGGCCATGGCCAAGTTCACGGAGAAGAAGGAAAGGGAGGTTTGGATCTCTATCTGGGGGAAGCCTTGGCAGCGGGGCAGATAAGGGAAACATCTCGCGTGGTTTGTTGCTTTGCCAAAGGAGGGGAGAGGGAGGACTCATGCTAGGGTTCTCTTCTTCCCTCTCTTATTTATTGCTTTGATCAAAATATGAAGAAGAGGGGGACCAGGGAAGGTGGCATGCTGGGTGTGGGCTGGTCTAGGAAGGGAGGCGGGTGCATGGTTGGTAACTAGGGAGTGTGGTAAAGGTGGTGTAGTTATGTAGTTTTGTTCTTATTTCTTTTGTTTGATTTGATTTTGTTTCTTCTCAAACTTGACTTGAGTGCCATGCAATCTATCCCGAAAACATGCCTCCAACAAAGAGAGGAAAGAGAGCTAGAGGCTAGGTTTATTTCATTTGATTGGTAATGGTTTCATGGTTTGTTTGCTAGAAGCAAAAGCACCATTAACTAAACCCAAAAGAAAACCAATAGGAAGAAAAGAAAAACTACTTGCATGGGCCATGCATGATCTATAATTGACCACTACTAGTTGTGAAAACAACTAGAAGACAAGGTGGACATATCTCCCATGCATGTATTCAAATTTTAATTATACCCCACACAAAACAACAAGCTTGCATATCATATGAAAATAATTAGCATATGCACATATATGAGGCTAAATGACCATAATAGTGTGTATTTTCCCACTAGATCAACTTGTAGCCAATATACCATCATACATGAGCATATAGTAAATAAAACCATATGGGGGCTTTATAGAAGCATTTCTACTCACATGACATGCAAAGGTGGCCATGTGGCTCCACATAGTTAATATTGTGATAACAACATAGATCATATATGGTAGCATGTATAAATATAAGTGAATCCATCCCAACACATCTGAGCTAGATTTAAGTAGAAAAAAAGAAATTCAATGGCTCATATATAATTAGGATGGTGGGATTTATGATAGAGCCAAGAAAGGTGGCAGAAGAATAAGAAATATGCCCCCAACTCAACTTGGGCATTAAACAATATATCAAGAACCAACTACAATTTATCAAGAGGCAAATACAATTAATAGACAAATGCATATGAAGGAAAGAACCAAATAAAAAGTGGTTTTTATATGATGCTCAAATGCAAGGTGGCATGTTGATATGAGCATGATATTATGATGATGTAATACTGACAAGTATATAGTAGCAATATATATAATAGGAAAGTAGCATTACAATTATGAGACAACTGGGATGCTACAATACTTATGCATCACTTGTTCAGTGATGGTTTCAATAAATGATATAACCGAACATCTCAACAGCTCACAAAACATTATATTACAATTTGTCAACAAACATAGTCACAAAAACAAGTATTGTACATCATCTCAAGAAACATAATTATCTCCACTACAATGTACTTATGTCTTATTACAACAACGATGGTTTCAGTGAGTGATATGTCCGAAAATCTAAACAGCTCACACATCATTATATTGCAATATCTCAACAAACATTAGATCTTTAGTATCCAAAATCTCTATGAATTCAGGCTTTTTATGATGACACCATTGGAGTCGTGCCATCTGCTTAGGGCCAATACTGATTCCTTACTGATCATCTCTCTCATTTCATCAAGAGTTATATTTTTGGAATCGATGGTGATGTCCAAAGTACATGATGAAACTGGCTTATTAACTCCACCATCAAGTTTTTTTATGTATGAATCCACCTCTAAGTGTATACTGAACTTAGGTTGATAAACATCTGGTGGTCCATAAGCTCTAGGAGTGGAATCTCTGGCAGCAAGATCTCTAGTATCTGCATACATATCATCAATCATCACTTCAACTTTCACCTTATGATCAGCTACACAACACTTCCAAACCATATGAAGCTCATGGGAGCGATCAATTTGTATATAGGTATCACTCATGTTGTGCCACACGAATTTTATCCTCTGTCTTGATCCCCATGGATTCCTAGCATGAAGCATATCTATCAGCTACTAAACAGACACAACCTCCTTGCAATTTACGAGCAGATGCACATCCTGCCTGAACAAAACCCTCTGGCAACCAAAATCTAGTTTCATAGCGTACTGACAGACATGAAATGTAAACTCATATAGGTCTGTTGTATCATAGATGTGCCTAATTTGATTAAAAAGAGGACTTTTCAGTTCACTTGATTGTATTTTGCAGTAACTAAACTACTTGTAAGATAAGGCATGATACGTCCATTTTGCATCATTATTATATGTCTTAATTCACTATTATTCATTGATATATTTCGTATTGAGAGGTGATACTTATGTTATTTCATCTATTTTTGCATGGTTGATGACTTTTTGAGCATGGACCGCTGCAGTCAGGATTCTGACGAAAAAGGTGATGTTTGGAGGCAAAATTCGTGAAGATCAGAAAATCCGGAAAAATATACGGAAAATCCTATTTTTCCAGAAGACTAAGGATGCCAGAAGACGGAGTGGAGATGGGCCACAGGGGGCCCACACCACCCCATGGCACGGGCAGCCCTAGGCCACGCCAGGAGGTGGTGTGGCCACCCTGGCCCACTCCAGCCTCTCCCCTCTGGCGTATATTATCCTCCCGAAACCCTAAAACTCGGGGAGCGACCACAGAAAGATTCTGCCGCCTCTGCGGGGCAGAAAACACCGAGAGAGAAAGATCTCTCCGGTAGACAGATTTCTGCCGGCGGAATTCCTTCCCGGAGAGGGGAGATCGTCGCCATCAACACCACCATCAAGCTGTACTTCATCGGGATCATCATCATCAACATCATCATCACCATCAGAACCCTCATCGCCATCTCCATATTGCTGTAACAACTGTGTTGAATCTTGCATAGTTCATAGGGGAAACTTTCCCGGTGTTGATTACTCTTTGTAGTTGATGCTATTGAGTGAACCATTGAATTATTGTTTATGTTCAGATTGTTATACATCATTATTCCATCTCTGATCATGATCTATATGATGTCTTGTGAGTAGTTCGTTTTGTTCTTGAGGACATGGGAGAAGTCTTGTTGTTAGTAGTGGAGTTGCGTTGAGAAAGATTCAATAGATTGTTATTTAAGTTGTGGTGTACTTCTTCTAGTGGTGTCATGTGAACGTCGACTACATGAGACTTCACCTATATGGGCTTAGGGGAATGCATTGTGTATTTGGCTACTAATCATAGGGGTTGCCGGAGTGACAGAAACCAGAACCCCCGTTAGGAAACCATTCAACAAGGGACGTAAGGGTCTTAGAGTTTAAAGTTGTGGTTAGGTTTCTACCTTAATTACTTTCTTGTACTTACGGATGGTTACAAGGGGTATAATCACAAGTATGTATTAGTCTTGGATGGGGCGGTACATTAGCACAGGTTCACCCACACAACACTTAGCAAGCTAGAGAAGATTAATCAGCTATATGAAGCGAAAGCACTTGACAGTCTTCCCATGTGTCCTAGAGAACATTTGGTCATCTTAAGTAATACAACCGACTTGTCCTTTGCTACATAAAGGATTGGGCCACTTGCTGCATTTATTCTTACTGTCTTTTATTTACTCGTACTTTGTTTACTTGCTTTATCAAAAAAAGCCCTAAAAATCCGTTTTCTAAGTATTTGCAGAGAAATCCTGATCCATACCACTAGCCAGCACCTTCTGCTCCTCGTTGGGTTTGACACTCTTACTTATCAAAAGTACTGCGTTACACCCCCTATACTTGTGGGTCATCAAGACTATTTTCTGGCGCCGTTGCCGGGGAGTGAAGCGCTATTGGAGAGTGGAACTGGTAAAGGAAACTTCTACTATGAGTATTGTTTACTTCTGCTAGTTGCTTTATTTTCGTTATGGATAATTCGCTGAGTTTCTTATTTGGTAATGCTACTACCACTGCTAAGGTAGTAGATAAGCCACCACCTGCTGAGAATGATGTTTTGAAAATACCTACAAGAATTATTGATTGTGTTATGGATAACTACTATGTTGGGGATGGAACTGTCCATCCCGGTGATCATGTACTCTTTATACACGAATTATGTGGGTTGTTCAAGTGTGCAGGTATTACTACAAATCAAGTTAAGAAGAAGTTATTCTCATTATCGCTGAAAGGAAGAGCTGAGGAATGGTATAAGCTGCTGAAGAATGGTCAAGCTCTAGAATGGGAGGAAATAGTGCCTCTCTTTTATTCAAAGTTTTATCCTCCTAGTGAGATTCCTAAAGATCGGAATCAAATATACAACTTTTGGCCTCTTGATGTAGAGAGTACAACTCAAGCTTGGGGGAGATTGAAGTTACTAATGCTCAAATGTCCCATTCATGAACTCCCCAACAATATTATTATCAATAACTTTTATGCAAGGCTCCCTCTACATGATAAAGATTTATTGGATGCTTCTTGTGCTGGATCATTCACTCGCATGGAAGAAGAAGCTAAATGGGACCTTCTAGACCGTATTCAAGACAATGCTGAAGCTTGGGAGAATGACAAAGGTAGAAAGTCGGTTATAAATTATGATTATGAATGTATTGAATCTTTTATGGCAACTGATGACTTTCAAAATATTAGTAATATTTATGGTCTTGATTTTCAAGTTATTACAAATTTCTTTAGAGCTTTTGCTTCCTATATCGAAATTCCAAAAAGGGGATGGAACAAATACCATGCACCTTACAAAGATATTGTTGACTATGCTCCTATTGGAAGTGTTTAGTATTGCATTATTGACCCCATCTTACCCTAACCTTATATCGAGAAGATTCCCTTCCCGGAAAAGGTAAAGGACCATCCTATGATAACTAATGTAATCACCAAAAGTGAAAAAAGAACTGTAAAACCTGATGAACAAATAAACATAGTCTGTAAAACCTGTGGTAGGAATTGTGGAAGACCTTGTCACTAAAAGCGTAGAAGATGGGCACATAGTCTTTTATGAGGATGCTTCTAATATTGTTTCACATCCCAATAGAACTAAAAAGGCTAGTGTTCCTGTGCTTTCTATTAGAATTGGTGATCATTGCTATTATGGGTTATGTGATATTGGTGCAAGTTCTACTGCTATTCCTTATGAGCTTTATAGAGAAATTATGCATGAAATCAGTCCTTGCGAGTTGGAAGAGATTGATATGGTTATTCACCTTGCTAATAGAGAGACCATCTCTCCAATTGGTATTGTACGAGACGTGGAAGTTCTTTGTGGTAAGATTAAGTACCCTGCTGATTTTCTAGTACTTGGTTCGGCTGCTAGTAAAACCTATCCTATCATTTTTGGTAGACCTTTCTTGAGTACTTGTGGAGCTATTATTGATTGCAAGAGGGAGAAAATCTTGACTAAGTTTGATGGGGAATCTTATGAGTTTAATTTTTTGAAATTTGCTAAAGAACCTTGTGAAGAGGAAACCTATATTGAGGATTTTAGGGTTGAACAACTTGCTTCTATTTCTCTTGCTCCTAACAATGCTTTGCAGAAATTTATGGAAGATCATGAAAGTGAAATCTTTATGGAAGAAAGGAATGAGCTTGACAGGATTCTTCGTGATCAACCTATGATGCTTAAGCACAACTTGCCTGTAGAAGACTTGGGTACCACGATGCGGCCTAAAAAGGATCCGGTTTTCGATCTAAAACATCTCCCTGATTATCTTAAATATGCTTATATTGATGATAAAATGATATATCCTGTTATTGTCAGCGCTAAACTTTCAGGGAAGGAAGAAGAAAGGTTATTGGAAGTTTTGAGGAAACATCGAGGAGCTATGGGCTATACTCTGGATGATTTAAAAGGGATTTCACCTACTATATGTCAGCATTCTATCAACATAGAACCAGATGCGAAGCCAGTAGTGGAGCACCAACGAGGTTTAAATCCTAGGATGAAGGAAGTGGTAAGGAATGAGGTATTGAAACTCCTTGATGCTGGTATTATTACCCTATTGCTGATAGTGAATGGGTTAGCCCTGTTCATTGTGTTCCTAAAAAGGGAGGTATTACCGTTGTCCCTAATGATAATGATGAGCTTATTCCTCAAAGAATAGTGGTAGGCTATAGGATGTGCATCGATTTTAGGAAAGTCAATAAAGTTACTAAGACAGATCACTACCCGCTTCCTTTTATTGATCAAATGTTGGAAAGGTTGTCTAAAAAGACCCATTTTTGTTTTCTTGATGGTTATTCTGGTTTCTCTCAAATTGTTGTTAAACAACAAGATCAAGAAAAAACTACTTTTACTTGACCTTATGGAACTTATGCTTATAGACGTATGCCTTTTGGTTTATGTAATGCTCCTGCTACTTTCCAAAGGTGCATGTCTGCTATCTTTCATGGTTTTTGTGAGGAAATTGTAGAAGTGTTCATGGATGACTTTTCTATCTATGGAACTTCTTTTGATAATTGTCTGCACAACCTTGATAAAATTTTGCAGAGATGTGAAGAAACTAATCTTGTTCTTAATTGGGAGAAATGCCACTTCATGGTTAATGAAGGGACTGTTCTTGGGCATAAAGTTTCTGAAAGAGGCATAGAAGTTGATAGAGCTAAGGTTGAGGCAATTGAGATGATGGCATTGTTGGGTCCGCGGCATAGAAAACAAAAAAATTCCTACGATGAGAACTATACGCCAGGATCTATCTACTAGATACAGAGCAACGGGTGGACATACATCCATGGAGAACTTACCCTTGAAGACAACGAGTTTTGTTAACGAGTAGGAACTCGTGGTTGATGTAGTCATACGCTTGCCAATCTCAAGATCGTGTGGAAGTCCGAGCGCCGCAAATCAGTAGCGCATCCGTCCTCGCACACACGTTCAAGCCACCGGACAACCTCCACCTCCTCGCTCCAGCGAATCAGCGGAAGCAGCAACTCCTTCCAGACGCAAGGCCACCAGGAACATGTATCTCTCTAATCCGAGACCATGGGGAAATATCTAGAGGGGGAGTGAGATCCTTCACGAGGAGGTGTGAGGATGAAGGAGGAGAGGGGTGGCCTTTTCTAGGAGGAGGGGGGTGCCCCCTCTCTCCATGGCCGGCGCATGGGGGGTGACCCCTCACCTCCCCCATTCATGTGGTGGTAACCCCTCCACATTAAAATGCCCCTTCACATTCTCTTTTAAAGTCTCCACTTTAAATGCATTAAATTTCTCCAAATTTAATGCTCTCTCATTTAATAAAACTCTTTTATTTATTTTATTCAGAATTTTGTTAATTACTTTAAGTAACAAACATTCACATAAAACCCCTTGCAACATTTCAATATTACATGCAGAACCACTTTCACCCGAAACAATTCCGGTTTCTATCGAAACAATTCCTGTTTCTATCGAAACATTTCCTGCGCTTTGCAAACCTTTTGTCTGGAACATATGTGCTCCTAAATGGTGTCCGGCAACCCTTAAGTGTGTCACCCTACGGTTCGCGAATAATGCAGACATGATTGAGACTCCTCTCAGATCAATAATCAGAAGCGGGACCTGGAGATCCATACTGACTCCTGCACATTCAACGATGACTTCTGTGATCGTGAGAACCTTTAACGTCAGCAATTTAATCCCTTTGTATCATGATACGATACATGTCCGAGATTCGATCATCGGTAACCAAATACCTAGTTTGATCTCGTTACCGACATGCACTCTTTTCTCGTTCCCGTGATATAACATTCTAGTGATCACATCACTTGCTTGCAAGCTATCTTAATGTGATATCACCGAGAGGGCCCAGAGTATATCTATCCGTCATCTGGATTGAAAAATTCCACTCTTGATCCATGAGCCTCAACATAACACCTTCGTAGTACTGAACCCATCTTTATAGTCACCCTGTTACGGTGTGACGTTTGATGTTGTCAAGATACTCTTCCGGTGTTAGCAATTAACATGATCTCATGGTCTAAGGACTAAGACTACTTTGTATGATGTTATAGTAATATAAACATAATGACTTGATCGTAATGCTATACTTCGGATGAATGTTCATCACATCATTTCACAAATGCTGTGACCTTGTTATTAACAACATCCAATGTCCATGATCAGGAAACTTTGATCATCTTGTTAATCAACAAGCTAGTCTATAAGAGAGGCATAACTAGGAACCCTTTTTGTTTATTAAACAAACATGTATTGATGTTTCCTATCGATACAATTATAGCATGCAAAATAAACATCTATCATATACAAGAAATATATAATAACAACTTTATTATTGCCTCTCAGGGCATATTTCCTTCAGGCATGTCCAAGAGACAACAAAGGTATTCGTAGTATCCTTGGTCATGTTGGTTTCTATAGGAGGTTTATTAAAGACTTCTCTAGGATATCAAAACCTCTCACTAATCTTCTTCAAAAAGATGTACCCTTTGTTTTTGATGATGATTGTAGGGAAGCTTTTGAAACTCTTAAGAAGGCTTTAACTACAGCCCCTATTGTTCAACCACGTGATTGGAGTTTACCCTTTGAAATAATGTGTGATGCTAGTGATTTTGCTGTAGGGGCTGTCCTTGGGCAACGTATTGATAAAAAGTTAAACGTTATCCATTATGCTAGTAAGACTCTAGACGCTGCTCAAAGGAATTATGCCACTACTGAAAAGGAATTTCTAGGTGTTGTTTTTGCCTGTGATAAGTTTAGGCCCTATATTGTGGACTCAAAAGTAACCATTCATACTGATCATGTTGCTATTAAATATCTTATTACAAAGAAGGACGCTAAGCCTAGGCTTATTAGATGGGTACTGCTTTTACAAGAGTTTGATCTACATATAGTAGATAGGAAGGGTGCTAAAAACCCTGTAGCTGATAATTTATCTCGTTTGGAAAACATCTCTTTTGACCCTATGCCTGTTAATGATAGTTTCCCAAATGAATAGTTAGCCGCAGTAGGGGTGAGCTCGCGAGGAAGCCCTTGGTATGCTGATTATGCTAACTTTATTGTCTCCAAGTATTTGCCTCCAACTTTTACAGCTCAGCAAAGAAGAAAGTTCTTCTATGATTGAGGCATTATTTTTGGGATGACCCACACTTATACAAAGAAGGAGTGGATGGTATTATGCGAAGATGTGTTCCGGAATATGAACAAAAGGAGATATTGCGTAAATGTCATGGTAGTGCCTATGGAGGACATCATGCAGGAGATAGAACTGCACAAAATGTACTACAATCAGGTTTCTACTAGCCTACCCTTTTTAAAGATGCAAGAAAATTTGTTTTATCTTGTGATGAATGTGAGCGTGTTGGTAATATTTCTAGACGCAATGAAATGCTTATGAACTACTCTCTAGTTATTAAACCTTTTGATTGTTGGGGATTTGACTTTATGGGTCCTTTCCCTCCTTCGAAAGGCTACACTCATATTCTTGTTGCCATTGATTATGTTACTAAGTGGGTAGAAGCCATTCCTACAAAGAGTGCTGACGAGGAGACTTCTCTAAAAATATTTAAGGATATTATCTTCCCTAGGTTTGGGGTGCCTAGGTATCTCATGACTGATGGTGGTTCTCATTTCATTCATGGTGGTTTTAGGAAGACCCGTGGTAAATATGATGTTAATCATAGAATTGCTTCAGCTTATCACCCCCAAACTAGCGGGCAAGTAGAGTTATCAAATAGAGAAATTAAATCCATCTTGCAAAAGACTGTTAATAGGTCTAGAAAAACTGGGCTAAGAAGTTGAATGATGCTTTATGGGCTTATAGAACTGCTTACAAAAATCCTATGGGAATGTCTCCTTATAAAATGGTTTATGGGAAAGCTTGCCACCTACCCTTAGAATTAGAACACAAAGCTTACTGGGCAGTGAAAGAACTAAATAGAGATTGTAAGCTCGCTGGTGAGAAAAGATTAATTGACTTAAGTTCTTTATATGAATGGAGCAGTGAAGCCTATGAAAATGCTAGGCTCTTTAAGGAAAAAGTTAAAAGATGGCATGACAAGCAAATACTTAAGAGATAATTTCATGTTGGTGAGACAGTTCTATTGTATAGGTCTCGTCTCAGATTTTTTGCAGGTAAGCTACTATCAAAATGGGAAGGACCTTTCATCATTGAAGAAGTATACCGTTCAGGAGCATAAAAATTTCTTCTCTAAAAGATAATACTACACAAGTATTGAATGGACAGCGACTCAAACACTATATTGCTGGAGATTATTACAATGAAGATGTTGATGCCTTTCAAGCTATAACTCCAGAGAAATTCATCGAGGACCAAATTCAGAGACCTGTAGAGTATGTTTTCAAATAGGTAACAGTTCTGGTAAGAAAAGTTCCGCAAAAATACAATACAACTATATTTTTGCAGTTTTCAGTCGATAAAGAAAGCTACGAAGCGAAAGAGGAACGGAAACGGAGCCAGGGTGGCTCACACCACCCTATAGCGCGGGCCCTCCCCTGGCCGCGCCACCAGGTGGTGAGTCCACCCCGGACTCTGCCTCCGACTCGTTTTCACCCAGTACCTTCCTTTTGATATGAAACTTCGTAATATATAACCCGCCGGATCTCTCGAGGTTCGTATATCGTGTTCTCGCCGTGTTTTTGTTTCGATCTGTTTCTGCTAGGACATACTCTTTGAAAGTTTTGAAGCACAGTGGTGTCTGCCAAGGATAAAGGGAAGGAGCCTATGGAGGAGGATCTTCAAGACGCCAAGCAAGGGCTGGTACCTTCAGTCTCTTGCCCTGCATCAGCGGAAGCCCTACGAGTCACTAAGGAGTTCTGCGATAAGTATCGAGACCTGTAGAGGAAGGTGGACATGCTTCAATGGGAGAATAATAGGCTTCGCAAGATGCTGGAAGATTTCCTCACGACAACTAAGAAAATATTACCACCACCACCGAAGGAGTAATTTGTCATCAGGTTTGGCATCCCCTTGGTTTGTTCCAAGCTTGGGGGAGTGCCGCGGTATCACATCACTATCTTCTATCTTTTTACCTTATTAGTAGAGTCATATCATGAATAGAGGAGTTATTATGTAGTATGGTTTGCATTATGGAAGTGTCCCCTCTCTCGTTAGATATGTATCCCTTGGTGTGAGTTTCCGTTATGGAATATTAATGAGAAGTTCTATCATTCACTCTTTTGCATAGCTTATATTAGTTTTCAATTCGTGGTTATATTATTGATCTTGTTGTTAGTATTGGTAGCACTCTGGGATCATTGAGTTAATTTAGTTGGTTTTGGCAAACCTGGCTCGGTCAGTAGCAACACTATTTTTGAGAGTTGAATGAAAAAGATAAAAGTACATTTAAGAAAAATTATTTCATCATCTTTCTTTCTTGATTTTCTCATAAGTCTAGTATTCTCTAGTTAAGATATTTTGTGCTTCCAAGGAAGATTGCATGTTCGTCTTTATCACTTGTATGTTTGTTTGTTTCCTTCAACTCTTATACTTGCTACCCAGCCTTGCTAGCCAAAAACATGTACTGAGAGGGAATTCTTCTCATGCATCCACCTCCTTTAAACCAAAACCTTTGCCATTTGTGTCCACCATACCTACCTAGTAGCATTATTGCTATTCCAAGTAAATTCTTGTTTTATCTACCTCCCAAATTAAACTTGTTATGTGAAAATTAGTGATGAAAGCTCTCACAAACTTGATGGCACACTTTACTTTCTTGCATTTAATAAACTTGAACCATTGGGTCCTTCTTTGTTGCGTATATGCTTGCGCTTTATGAGTTGAAGTTAGCTGAACCATGTATCATGGGGACCGCTTTCAACACTTCATTTGGTACATTGTACCTAGTTGATATCATGTTCTTTTGCTTATCGATCCCGGCGGTGTGAAATAAAAGTGGAACTTGTAAGATCATGGAGTTTATATGTGGGTTAGAGAAACGCCTGGGCCACTAGCCTAAGCCATGCCTAATCATGGTGGAAACTTGCAGCATAACTATAGTGAGCATTCTATGAAGCATCCTCAATAAAAACATATGCAAATAGCAAATAAAAAGATTGCTGAGATGCTCACTATCTGCTTGCCTTATCATTTTGATTACGGGATAGCTCCTGTGTCATGTGCAAGGGGTACAACGTTGGCGGTTCTCAATGATACGCATGTATTTACAATGACAAGAGTTGCTCATGACTGAAGTTGAGTAGCATGATGATCGGTACTCATAAGTAAGGGGCATGAGATTTCAACTTATAACCTTTCAAGCATATCCTCTTACTTGTGTCACTTTAACTTTAATCACCTAAAGATGCCTATGACAGGGGCAATGAGAGCTGAAAGCTAGTAAGTATCATAATTTTTGGGAGCTCTTTATGAGACTTGCAATCCCTGCTTCCCTCTGCGAAGGGCCTTTCTTTTACTTTGTAGTTGAGTCAGTAAACCTATTCCCTTCTATCTCAGCAAGTATTTTGAGTTATTGTGTTTCATTCATTCATACGATGATTTATTCACTCATGTTGCTTATGTTCCTTGTTTTGCACATTGCTCTTATCTTGATGTTTACTACTTTGAAAGCTTTCATTGAAAACCAGCTATTTGTGAACTCCAGCAAATTATCAACTATTCTTCGACCAAGAGCTAAGTTTGCCATTGCCAATTATGACTCACTTTATGTATCTTTATTGTGTTTCCTTTAATTATTACAAGTTGAGTTATATAATAGTGAGTTGTCTTCAATTATGATCTATGCTTTTGATGAATGTGATGCTTCTTGTCCGTATTCTTTTATCGACTCTTCACTCCATAAACCTGAGGCCATGTTTATTGAGCTCAGTTTCGCTTGGGGACAAGCGAAGTCTAAGCTTGGGGGAGTTGATACGTCCATTTTGCATCACTATTCTATGTCTTAATTCACTATTATTCATTGATATATTTCATATTGAGAGGTGATACTTATGTTATTTCATCTATTTTTGCATGGTTGATGACTTTTGGAGCATGGACCGCTGTAGTCAGGATTCTGATGGAAAAGATGCTGTTTGGAGGCAAAATTCGCGAAGATCAGAAAATCCAGGAAAATATACGGAAAATCCTATTTTTCTAGAAGACTAAGGATGCCAGAAGACGGAGTGGAGATGGGCCACAGGGGGCCCACACCACCCCATGGCGCGGGTAGCCCTAGGCCATGCCAGGAGGTGGTGTGGCCACCCTGGCCCACTCCAGCCTCTCCCCTCTGGCGTATATTATCCACCCGAAAACCCGAAACCCAAAGACTCGGGGAGCGACCACAGAAACATTCCGCCGCCTTTGCGGTGTGGAAAACACCGAGAGAGAAAGATCTCTCCGGCAGACAGATTTCTGTCTGGGGAATTCCTTCCCGGAGAGGGGAGATCGTCTCCATCAACACCACCATCAAGCTGGACTTCATCGGGATCATCATCATCATCACCATCAGCACCCTCATCACTATCTCCATATTGTTGTAACAATTGTGTTGAATCTTGCATAGTTCATAGGGGAAACTTTCCCGGTGTTGATTACTCTTTGTAGTTGATGCTATTGAGTGAACCATTGAATTATTGTTTATGTTCAGATTGTTATACATGATTATTCCACCTCTGATCATGATCCATATGATGTCTTGTGAGTAGTTCGTTTTGTTCTTGAGGACATGGGAGAAGTCTTGTTGTTAGTAGTGGAGTTGCGTTGAGAAAGATTCAATAGATTGTTATTTAAGTTGTGGTGTACTTCTTCTAGTGGTGTCATGTGAACATCGACTACATGACACTTCACCTATATGGGCCTAGGGGAATGCATTGTGTATTTGGCTACTAATCGTAGGGGTTGCCGGAGTGACAGAAACCTGAACCCCCGTTAGGAAACCATTGCACAAGGGACGTAAGGGTGTTAGAGTTTAAAGCTATGGTTAGGTTTCTACCTTAATTACTTTATTGTACTTACAGATGTTTGCAAGGGGTATAATCACAAGTATGTATTAGTCTTGGATGGGGCGGTACATTAGCACAGGTTCACCCACACAACACTTAGCAAGCTAGAGAAGATTAATCAGCTATATGAAGCGAAAGCACTTGACAGTCTTCCCATGTGCCCTCGAGAACGTTTGGTCATCTTAAGTAATACAACCGGCTTGTACTTTGCTGCATAAAGGATTGAGCCACTTGCTGCATTTATTCTTATTGTCTTTTATTTACTCGTACTTTGCTTACTTGCTTTATCAAAAAAAAACCCTAAAAATCCGTTTGCTAAGTATTTACTGAGAATTCCTGATCCATACCACTAGCCAGCACCTTCTGCTCCTCGTTGGGTTTGACACTCTTACTTATCGAAAATACTGCGATACACCCCCTATACTTGTGGGTCATCAAGGCACAGATAAGAAAAATTCACCTCTTTCTCTTCTCCTTGCTGGTTTTCTTTGACCCTCTGCTTTTCCCTTCAACCCTCTGCTCGTAGATACATTGGTAGCATACTTTTGGATAACCTCCTCGCTAACCTGGGCTGAAGAGCGCGTCGTTGCTTTGTGTTACGCATGAGACACTGGCTCTGACGGTCCCGAATCAGTCACCGACGTAGCTACCACCTTTTCCTTGCTAGACATGTTGGTCCGCCGCCGCAGGATTCATTGTCAGGGGAGGGAGAAAAAGGATCGCCACCGGATTCAGTGTCGGGTGTTAGGAAAGTACAAAAATGGATTTTCCCATACGACACATGCAGGGTGGCTTAGAAGGGGCACAACATGTACTAGTGTAACAGAATATGCTGACATAACAGGGAAGATTCGAATACATTTGGTTTGGACACCATTCACTCGAAATACCCCTCTCGGCAATTGCCCTCCAACTTTTGGAATCACAGTGATTACAAGCAACTCGGACCGTGCTATGCCTTGGCGTCTCAACATGTTAACATTCGGGCCGCAAATTAAAATCTCCAAAACTATAGACAATAGCTTATAAAAAATGGCTATAGAACATGAAAAAGATGAGTTGTTGGACATGCCTCCTAGCCATAGTATGAATACATGTGAATACACCTAGCGCTGCCCATGGGCTCAAATGATGCAATCACTAGACACAGTGGGCTCCATCTGGATTGAAAAACAGGGTGAGGTCTCAAACCGGGTTTAAGTGTTAGTTGTGTACTCCCTCCATTCAGAAATATAAGACATGTTATTTTTGTGAAATCAATGTATCTAGACACTTTTTAGTGTATATTGTTAGATTTATATGGGCTGCGGCCCATGTAGGCAGCCCATCTAGCCTAATAAATTCTGAAATCTCAAGGGCCATCTACTATGGCAGCTTGGGAGCTCTGTGGAAGACAAAGTTTAGTCCCACATTGCTAGTTGCGAGAGAGTTGGACCAGCTTATAAGGTGAGCTGTTTCACTCTCACTAAGTGAGTGAGAAGAGAAGGAGTCCACACGCACTCCTCCTCCTCCGCTGCCCGCCTCACCTCGCCCGCACGCGCGTCGCGTTTTGTGAATCAAGTTCGAGTTAGAAACTCGTTTTGTGGAAGAGTAAATTTTTGCTTGGTGCACTAGCTGTTGGGTACGTGTCAACATTCGTGTGCATGTTTGACGCGTGCCCTTGTCTTCCACCGCGTGGCGACTCGGTCGGCTCACCTCTCAGGCTATAGAGCGAGAGACAGATAGATCTAGACGCATCTAGTTCTTTCTCAGTCTCTCTCGTCGTGTGTTCCTTTTGTCGCGCCGCTCTCTAGGCTTCCCCATCCCGGCGCGGCTGCATGCACTCCTGTCCGGGAGAGCAGACCTCCGAAACCCCATCTCGGCGCGACTGCTCACCTCTGTTCGTGTGTTCTTCTTCAGCAATCGGCGACATCATCAACACCATGGGCGACATCAACAAGGACCAAGGTGCTGCTGTGGTGACGACCTTCCCGGTCAACCTGTACGTGCTATGCTTCTCTATGTATGCACTAGTTCTTGCTAGATTTTTAGATCTACAATATGTGATTATTTGGCTGCATGTGTTTAGGTCTGCTAGTGCTTACGTAATGTTAATTTCGGTAATTAATCTTATGGGGAAGTTGCCTAATATTCAACATATATTCACTTCGAACCTCTACACTAAAAGTCGTCTAGATACATTCAATTCACAAAGCTAAAATGTCTTATATTTCTAAACGGGGAGTACTAGTGATATTCAAAATGTTACTGACATTCCCTGAAAAAGTAAATAATTTAACTTATTGATGTTCCAGCCTGCTCCTTCTTGCAACAGAAGCTCTTGGTGCTGGAACCAGCCCAACAGACGTCCATGTGTAGCTTATGGCCAAACATTGAGCATGGAAGCAGCCCAACAGAAACGAGAGGTAACCGATCGATGATAGATGGGTGCAATTTCATATACCGTTGAAAGTCCCCGCGAAAAGAAATACCATTGAAAGTGGCAGAGAAATACATGCCTATCAAGAGCAAGAAAATGGGTTTGCCACAGAAATTTTACGAAGATTTTTTAATGATTCCTCCAAAATATAGCGCAAAGCAATCCTTTGGGTAAATTCAGAATGATCTGAATCCTTCCAAATAAACGTTGAGTAAAGCAGCCGGAATTGCTACAGTGTCTTTGCCGTCGCTGCCATGCATGATGGCCTCTAATCCTTGCTCCGTACCGTTTATGATTGGACAAGACCACTTTTTTTACCGCGCACTGTAGCACGGTCGTCGGCCGTACTTGATGCAATGTCATGTCGCCTGCCGCCGCAGTACTATCCGTGTGATCCACGTATCCCGGCCCATCCAAATGGGAAAAGAACTCACCGGGAGTGGTGCCAATATGCCGTTCCCACGCAACTTGAGTATTTTAAACGCTCACTTCTGGACGATGTGTAGTGAAGTCCGTGTTATGCACTTCGTATTGAACTCTATGGTTTCATTTCTTAAACTAAAACCGCGAAGAAATCTTTGTGAATCTAAAATAAGCATATCTCAACTTATATAATACATACACACGAAAGAACAAGCAATTTGAACAATGGACCACTGCATAAAAATATTTTACAAATAATCCCTAGGAAACAAAAATTACAACTAAAACCCTAGAAATTCATGCAACAACCATCACCATTCCGAGACGTCTACGAGTAAACACCATTGACGAAGAAGAGGCTTGGCATCGACGAAGCCTCTGTCACTGTGGCACATCGACAGGAGGATCATCCCTATGTTCTCCCAAACCATAGGTCGTCGACAATGTTTAGCCATAAATTACGGAATCTGAGACCCTCACACATCAACCTCCACAAGAGTAAAAGTTCCCACTCCCTCGACCTCGCCACTAAGGGCGCTGCCAGGAAAGAAAATTATTCCAACCATGATGTCATAGTGGGATACACAAACCCTAACCCTAACTGATTAGCCAAACTAGACAACCGGGACCCCGACCCCTTGAGGGGTAGATGTGGTACACAAACCTTAGGGCATCTATAACCGATCCACCAAAACTTAGAGAAGTAAACTGGCTCCTAAAACATAGAGGAGTAAACCGACTCCTAAAACATAGAGGAGTATATTTACGACATGTCTGCTGGGCTGCCCCATTCGACCACTAGAGGTCTGTATCGGTCCGCGCGGATCCCCAGACGTTGAACACCCGCTCCAACAGTTTTACCCAAACGACCACGCGTGTCCAGGCCGACCCATTGCTTGCCCAAATATTCGCTGGGAATGCGTCGCCTAGGACGAGACGTGGTTCCTCGTGTCCTTGCTTCCATGCATGGGCCAGCCTGGCAGTGACCGGACACGCCCATGACACCACAACCTCGCCCATGATGCCGCAATCTGGGGACACCACCTCGCCTATGACCATCTCCCGTGATGGCTCGTCTCCTGATGGCAGGAGAGGGTCCCGTCGCCTCCATTTCACGCCAGTTCCACCACCGTTCCACGCCTATTCAAGCTGGTTCCCGCTGTTTCCAATAGGTTTATGAAGCTTCACGTGGGCTTTCCCACCAGAGCGGCTGCTCCACTATAAAAAGGGGCGAGCACCGTGGAGTAGCGGCGCAACACCGCACCTGCAAAAATAGCCATGCCTGGCCACCCTCTTCCTCCTAGCACCCATCGCAACCCACCAGCTAGCCGCCCTCTTCCTCCTAGCAGCCCTCACAACCCACTCATTGGCCATCTTCTTCCTGCCGCCCCATCTCGCAACCCACTCGATGACCGCGCCGCCAACGACAGCAAGGATAGAGACGACATATTCTCAGAAAACAGCGTGGATAGCGACGGTGTGGAGTTGTAGCAGGGAAGGCCCCGCAGACCGTCGCCGCCAAACCAAGGTCCGGTTAACTAGACCACTAGTGAGCGCTTCAGCTTCGCCGTCTTCAACCACGTCTTCTATCCCCATCATATTTGGCAGCAAGAACTCCAGGACATGTATGTTGACTGCTTGTGCACCTCCCGTGCCAACCCTACATGCATGCCTCGCCCGATCTCGAGAGGAGTTGGAGCAAGAGAAGGCGATCTTCTCCTCTCTCGGAGATGAGTGGGGCCTCAAGGAGCCATCGTCGATCCCTCCTAGCGAGACCTCCAGGTGTCGCCACAATGCCCACCTGTGCCCATGACACCGCCACACCAGCAGCCGCCACCACCACCACCGACGTACCAGCAGTCGCCATGTTTCATAATCGAACCCCTATATTTAAGAGTAAAACATTTTTGGCCCATTTCTTTCTACAATTTCACATATGCATTTCATACATTTGAAATAGAGTTCATACAAGAAATTCAAACATATGGACAATTCAAATATAAGAAACACAACACTTAAACAATAGACATTCATGTAGATCGTCAAATCAAATAATTCAAAATAAAACATGCATAGAGTTCGTCAAACAAGAAGTCTTCATCACACACATCGATCAAGGTCACCCAAAAAGGATCATATCGACCTTTTTTGATCCAAAAAAACCACCAACATATCACCTCATATGTTGCAGACCATCTCTGAAGAATTCAAATATACTTATCTTTGAAGAACTCATCTCCACCTCCTCCTCCTCGGGCAACACCAACACCAACACCATAAACTCCATGCTTACCACCATCACATCCTCCACCATCACCACCTCGACCTCCTCGTCCAAATCCATCACCACCATCTCCACCTCCAAATCCTTGTAGAATCCTTTAACGAGTGAGCTCCCAATACGTTCTAGCCATAGCATCCATGTTGCTTGGGTTCATGAACATGATAGCATGTCCATCGTCCTCTATGTATTCTTATATCCTCTACTCCTCGATTGCAAGTCTATGCTCCTTATCCTATGCCTTCCTCTCTTCGGTAGCCATCTTCTTCCTCCAGTTATCCTCCAACATGGCTGACTTGGCGGCCCACCTTGCCGCCTTTTCCTATTTCCCGCGTAGCAGCCCAAGCTATCTTGGTCTCAACCATAGCACAAAGATCATCTGTCTATCCTCCTTTGGATCCTCTCTTCTTCAACTCTTTTGCAATATTTGCCCCCTTGGGCCTCTTGCGTGGCTCTCATCTTACTCATCATTAGCCGTGATATCCCAATTCCTCTGTACCCACTTTTCATTGCCAACGAGTTCCGTGTCGCAATGGTGCAAGTTGAAATGGCCTAATAACCTAATGTGCAATTTAGTGTCTCTATTCGTCACCACCATAAAATTTTGAAGCTCGTTTTTAAAAGACACGCGTCTATGTTGTTGAATCTGAAGAACATTTCCTTTATCTACTGGTCACGCCTAAGCTTACCTACACACTGATATGCATCTCGTAAAGCCTCCCTTTCCATATCACTTGTAGGAAATGATTCAATATTGAGATTGAACGTCTCAATAATATCCAATATTCCATCCTTCTCTTATTTATACATCCACTTAAATTATTGGCATATCCTTTTAGAAAGCGCCTAAGATGTTTAATTTTATTTTGTGACCTTTCAGTAGGTGAGTTGCCATTCTGAATAGCAGCCCATTCTCATGGAAACCATGTTTCCTAAACCAAGACAACCTTAAAAGAGACGGGAGCATTATTTGTCAAGTATGCATTATTGCCCTAATCAATTAGTAAATGGGTGTGGTCTCAACAGTCAGAGAACACACCGTTACTAGAAATTTCTGTTCCCATTCTAAAAAATGCGAGAATGTGGTCTAGCTTCGTGGGTGTATCCCTTTGGTTTGGACATGTACATTGCCTTCCGGAGAGAAAAAGTTCTCTTAGTTCCAGATTTTTAATAATGGCATTGAACATAAAAGGCCATCTAGCATTATTGTTGCCATTGCTCTTATCTTTTCTCCGTCTAATAATATCAAAGTCAGCTCCTACAAACAGTGGCGGAGCTTCAGCCCGGCATGCCTGGGCGGCTGCCCGGGCTTCGGCTGCTAATCTCCTTTGAGGTCTATCCAAAAAAGCTTAGCCTAAATAAGATTTCCTGGGGAAAATTCTATTCAAAACAACGGCATCTAAACCTTGCCCAGGTTCAACAATGAGGCTGGCTCCGCCACTGCCTACAAACATAGGAAGCATTTCATACTCGCACATGTGAACCAACTCCACAAGAATATGAGGTTTATGTGAGTCTTTAACGGCACAAGGGATTGGAATCGGAACACACTCGAAACCATCATTCTAGCACATTTATTAATTGATTAGGGCAATATATAGTGCGTACTTGAGAAATAATGCTAGCATTATTTGTTATCTTGAATCTTGTGCTCATTCAATTAGATATATCTAACTCTTTTTCCTCTCTTTCTTTCTAGCCTTCGGACTCTTTAACATTTCCACCTAGAGTATCACTTGATCCTTCTAGTTTGTTCAAATTACCCACATATAGGTTGGACGCCTTAAACATAGTTAATCCTTGTCAGCCTAAATGAACATTATTTGGAATAAAATCAAGGTTCTATCTAATTATTTTTCTTTAACTAGACTAACTGAGGGGTGTACGCGATGAATATTTTCTCCCAGCATGGATGACCGCGTGATTTGCGGATCGATCTGCCATAGCTAGAGGCCATTTATTTTGTCTGCGATTTTTGTAATTTTGGTGTACTTTCTTTATTCTCTAGTTGTGTGGTTGTGTGCATCTTAATTATGCAGAGCCCGGGTGTAAACATTACTCACAGTAATAACAGCGCTCATTTCCAAAAAAATAAAAAAACTGAAATAGCAGTAAGTGATGGTTACTTCCCCAAATAAACCTCCATACTACTTGTTCATGCATAAAATCTTCAGTAGTAAAAGAGAGAATAAAGAACTTCGAATTGAAATCCTTACTGTGCATAGAAAGCGGATTGTGCCTCCCCATGATGGTACGTCTGCCTTACACTAGACTAAGTACTCCCTCCGTTTCAAAATATAATATGTTTTTGGTTTGTGAAGCGGGAGTATGTCACAATCTAGCAAGGAAGGATCCCTAGTGCCTAGCAAGTGGTGAGATTGTACGGCCCAGTTCGATGATATTGTGTTCTATTGATTTTACTCTCTGGATCCGAGAGATAATCAACAGCCCTAATTGTTGTCCAAACCTCCGTTGGTTTCTAACCTAGTTCAAGTCTGAAATTGAAGCAACAACTCGCACGTGGAATATGCGCCCGTGTAGGAGAAAGGTTGATTAAGAGTGATGGATGTGCGACAACAACGTGTCCATATTTTTCTTCGCATATCATCTGTCCATCACATAATGAAATAGGTGTGTTTTCGCGCACGAGGACAAAGTTGCTTACATAGAGAAGATGTTTACTCAACAAGAAAAATGTCACAGTGGCTTCAGAGTGTCAAACCGATCTAGGAGAAATAGCAAACGGAACCTGCTATCAATTCCTCATTGGCTACGGTGACAAAAATGTCCGTACAAGGTCCGACTTTGCGGACTGGTGTGCAGCATGCTGGGCCAGGGCACCTCTTGGTGATCATGTTTACGGCGTGGTGGCCACTGTTACTACAGGAAAACTTGAATGGGCCGAGGGCCAGAGGCTAAGCTGACGGCCAAAAGTACGGACCGTCGGCGTAGGCCACGAGCCGGGCACCCCACGAAGCTGACCATCAGCGTAGGATTATTCTCGATGTAGGATAGTTGTGCCGCCGGCAATACCCTCAGCATAGCTATTTTCCTTTTTACCACATTAATCTTTAAAAAACATAACTAATTTACTCCCTCCGTCCCAAATAGATGTCTCGGTTTTGTCAAAATTCGGATGAATCTAGACATTGTTTAGTATATAGATCCATCGAATTTTTAACAAATCTTCGACATCTATTTTGGGACGGAGGGAGTATTATAATTTAGGAAAATATAAATAACATATTAAAATTTACAGAAAAATAAGATCTATCTATCTACACTCAAATATTACACATTTGTAAATAAAAATCAAGTAAAACATAAAAATATTACATATAGTTTGAAACAATGTAAACCTTCGCGTGGTGTCATATTATGTGATATAGTTGCAAGAAAAAATATCAAACTTAGAATATTGTAAATATCACAAAAAAACCTTCTCAAAATGAGATATCATGTTCAAGATTTTATGGCTTTCGAGCCAAACAACCAATGTTATGGCTAGGATCGCGGCATAGTTTGTGATAATGTGTCCATAATGTGCATCTTCGGATGGCTTACAATCTTGGAGGAGGAAGTTTTCCTTTTCACCGCACCAAAAAGCTATTTTCTATTTTCCGAGTGCCAAAAACATGATGTTTTGAGAAGCAACCACCAAATAAAAGTTTCATATTGGTACTAAAATACTAGACCACCTTACATGGACAGAGATATGTTAAATATTTCCGTCCATCCCTCATGGAAAAGACGAATTCCTGCTGACATGGTGCTTGCGGTGCCGAGTGCGAAACGTTCAGGGAGCTTCCCCCTTTTGGCCCAATTCGCATCGTAGAGCATGAGGACGAAGTCGATAATCATCTAGGGATCGACCTTGATCTTCAACACTGCAACCGGAGGGATCGGAGATGGTAATGATGCCTCGGCCTCCACGTTCGCTGCCCCGAGGGTGACCGCTGCCGCGCTTTGCATGCACTCCTACTTCGGTCGCGGTGACAACCGTGCAAGTCGACGCACCACCGCGACCGGCACCACGTCCGTGGCGCACCCCACAGCCGCTCCCGCGTGATCGCCCCTGACCGCGCTTTACAACCGAGGCCTCCTCCACCTCCTCCATCACATCATTTCCCTTGTCGTCAGTAGAGGCTCACCTCAGCGCCATGGGAAGGAGATATGCACCAGCACAAGAAGTTGGGAAGAAAAGATAAGGAGCGAAGTGGGCGGCGGTGAAGGGAAAGGGCATCAAGCCTTCACTCTTATGAGTGGAGGAAGAAGATCACATTGTTGCCTCAATTTCCCGGCATTAACCGCTAGTCTGTCCCACGTGCCATTAATCTCAGTGGAGCAACTTCCGAGACACGACCGGCTCCGCACCAGTTCTCAATCGGACGGTGGGCAATGCATGGCCATTTGGTGTGCATGGCCAAGATGTGCACGAGCGCAAACCTGTGTTGACCCAAGAAGCGGTAGTGGCCCTATCAACCGTTTAGGGCCTTGCCAGGACACGTGCGGGACCAGTGCCCGGGGGCTACCATGGGGTCACTGACAACCGGGGTAATCTAGACACACCGGTCGCAAGGCCCACTATCAAAGCAGTGATGACCTCGCGAGGCCAAATCGCCGTGGAGAGGGGCAAGCACCCTTCGCGAGGCCCCCTGCGCTAAAGGGGGGCCTCGTCTAGGTTACCTTTGGTGGAAGGCTTCGGGAGGTGGAGCCCATCCTATGAAGGCCTCATATTCTCTCTCAATGATACTTAGGGGCAGACTCGTAATCTTTCCGCATAGGGAGGTCAGAAAACAAGCACAATGGGCAATCCATAGATGCACAGACTGCGTGGTCCGCCTCAGAAAAGAAGAGGTAGAGTTTGGCCTCTCAAGTGATAAAGAAGGGCGGACGACACTAGTGTTATCCCCCTCCCTCTTATCCACTTTTGTACAACAAGGCGGTGGATAGCACCGCACTGCGGGGGAGATGTCAGCGGTGACCGCGGCTTTACGATGGACCAGCGGCCCCGAAGATCCTAGACCTAGTTCATGTAAAGTAGCAAATAGACGAGTTCGGCCTCGTCGGCAATGTGGTAGCCCTTCCCCGCACAATGAATTGTGGAAGAGGTCTAGCACCACTGTAAAACAGGGCTTCCCCCAACCTTAAAGGACGGATCCTTGCGATCTGAAACGCTAGTCATTCACTTGTATTCATACCGTCGCTAAGAAACATGAGCAATACAACCAAGCAGGAGTAAGGGCTTTACCTCCTCGCAAGGGCCCCGAACCTAGGTGAAACCCCCTCTGTCCTTTCTCTTTCGTGTGCGAGCTCCGTCGTCCCCATCATCGTGTTGAAGTTTTAAGCTTGTGTTTAGTCCCCTCATGAATCCGTGGCTCGTCGGTGCCCTTGTTCTTTCGCGGACGTGCATTCTCCAACACAAACAAAACACAAAAAATACCTTCTTTACTTGCATATTTTATTATTGTTTTTCTTTACTTATTATTATTATTATTATTTCATATTGCTAATATGAAACCTTGTGCTTGATAACAACACAGTGGAGTTGGGGACACAAGGCAAAAACTTGGTTTTGCAGATTGCTTGAAGAGGAGGAAAAAAACATCCCTTGATCAGCCAATTCCTCGAGAGTTCGATATAAACCCCCGAGTCACCCTTGTGGGGAAAAGATGCTTTCTACAACACTCTGTACTTCGAGTCCCAATGAGTTAGTACACATAGAGTTGTTGCCATCACGCGCTGGCGACATCCTCCTAGTGTAGAGTGGGGCAACCCATTTGTCTCCTTGGAACTATCTTGCTGTTTGTCGCTCGCTAACCGCTAGGTGACATTGGGCTAGTTCCCAGCGTGACCTGGTCCGATGATGGAGGAGCAACGTCCTTCGTTTTTTTTCGTATGCGTCCAAGTTTCCGCCACGCACGATGTTCCTATCTGAGACATGAATTTCTTCACGGACTGGCCCAGTTCCAGTCCCCCAAATAGAGGTTTCGGTATCCAGGTAAGCCAAGCATCCTTTTCCTAAGAATGGAGGCAATCGTTGAGGGCTCCATGGCGATGCACCAAGCCCCCATGCACCTGATAGTTATGTGCGCTCGTTCCATGCGTATCCCAGCATGTTAACGTACTCCATCCTTCCTGCATAGTCGCGTTCCCTATAGTTGCACTCCATGGCGGGGGACCGAGACTCCCTGAGGTCCATATGGTTGTCCACGTGGCGCAAGCCGCCTGAACTGTGCTTCATCCATCGGACGCCAGGAGGGAAGAATCTTCCTACCCTTCTCCCGAGCTGAAAGCTACCTCCAGTCGAGATCCATTAGCTTACTGGCTTGCCCGACCGTGCTCGAAGTGGTTCGGGTTGTCAAAGACCTCATACCCCTGGCGGTCCGGGCTACCCCTACCTTGTGTGGCAACTGACGAAGGATAGTTTTCACGACCACTCTGTAGTCTCACTTCCGAAGAAAGGAAGAGAGTTTATTTGTTCGGCAATCGGCTCGAGTCGGCAAGTTTTGATCTCCAAAGATAAAGACGAAGGAATATATGCAATGGGGAGGATTCTCTCAGACTTCATTCATAAAGTTACCAAGAGATCGTTCAAAGTGTCTACAAGATGATCTCGGTGGGTTTATAATAGCACCCGACCTGAGAGATGAATCTATAGTTCCATGTCTAAGGATAATGACAAAGCCTCAAGCGATTATGTTGTGTCTTCTTTGGGTGAATTTCCTTGACTACTTATAGGAGTCGATGGTGGTAGAGTCTCCCTTAGTCACGTTAGGTCTTCATATTGTCTTGCATGTAATCTTGATCATCGATCTCCCTTTTATGTGTGTCTGGTATTCGGGATCTCCAGAGAGCCGTCTTGCAGCTCACAGGTTAGCTCGGTTGAGGTTAGGTTGGTTGAGAGCTTCTAGATATAGCCTTTAGGTCCTTGATCGCAGAGGTAGGCATGGGCAGGAATCGTGGATTATGTTCCATATGAGGTATAGGCCTAAATCCACCCACCAACGACACGTGCAACATTTTCTGTCTCACTACTTTGAAGAAAAAAACATGTCAAAGCACCCTCTCGCCATCTCTCAGAACACTCGCGTCTCAAATAGCATTTCCTCCTCTCGATCCGGACACGAAGGAGCGCACGCGAATGCGGTGAAAATAATCTGCCTGTCCATAGACACTTCTACGTACGGAGCAACACGGTCTACATCAACCAAGTAGTCTTTTATCATCGGTATTAAGTTCGACGACGTTGATTAGCCTCTGTACAAATGCATCGTACCGTATAGAAGATGGATCTAGGAATATATTTGTGCTTCATCTGTATAATAGCCGTCACAGGTCGACCAACTAATTACTATCGTATGTATGATAAAGCCTTGCATAGTCGTACATCTGTAGCTTATGTCCTTACCAAAAGTGCTATCTTTTGTCTTATGAGTACTCTCTTTCCAAAAGTTTATTCGGCTAACTATTTTCCTGTCTAATAGCATGGGGCTAGTGAAGAGATGCATTGTATGCAGGATACGCGTGTGATAGTATTACTACGGAATGTTTTGTCCCAACTCACCAAATCACACTATGTGGCATTGGTTTATAGCCTTTAGCGCACGGGTACGAACCGTCGCTTGGATTTGTCTGATTAATTCAGAACTGATCAGACGGATTTTATCTATTTTTTCCTTTATATGAAATAAAGCTTCGCTATTTTCTTCTTGCTTTATATGAAACAAATCTTTTGTATATCCAACGCTTCTTAAATCATTATGTCTGCTAGCCGCGCCCCGGGACGCAAAGAGGTGTCTATTATGATATTAATATAGAAATAATTAATTTATCAAGTTCTTTTGTTAGGGCATCTTCAATGGCGTGATGGAGAATTTTATATTATTGTAAGTAGTAACTAGCATGGGGCACTACCTTTATTTATGTTTTATTGAAGAGAACCATCTTTTATGTGTCAAAATTTATGAAAATACCTTCATAAATTCTTAACATTTTATGATTGAAAGTAGTATGCATCCACCATTATGTTTATATAAAGTAAATATATATCACATCCGTAAAATAGATTTTTAATTGTATTTAGTTTCTAGGTGAAACACTATTACGATATTTCAACACACTACATTAATGAACATATTTGAAATTTCTGCATGATATTAAACATGTATATACAATTTGTGTTTAAACCATGAGATTGCTTGTAGTTTTATGTCACCTTAGATTAGTATGCAGGGCTAATATTCACATTCTTAAATGATTAGAGTTTACTTGATCAATGATTCCACGATGTTTAGACCCTTCTTTGTCGACCCTTCATTTTTTGTAGGAGTTTATCCTTGTTAATATATAGGTCAACTAAATATTAAAAAATTAATTTAATTTTATCAGATTTTTACATCTCTTCCCTTCATTTTCCATAAAAATACACGACATTCTCATATTGATTTGAATGAAGTCTTATTAATAGCCTGTCCAAAAATATACGACCGGACCAACAGTTATGCTATTACATAAATACATTTTTATCTCAAATTAATTGACATGAATTTATTTTTAAGGTTCTAATAAATATTTTTCATACCAATAGCAATATTGTGTATTTTATTTTATAGTGGATGAGTATTATGTTTTACTATTTTTAACCGTACAATTCAATTAAGTCATTATGCTATCTCTCAGTTTTATTTGTCTTGTCATGTAAGATGACTACATTGTAATGTATGGATGACATAGTTCTGGCATCTTAATCGTCCGTCATTTTTCTACAGGATTGCAAATTCCAAGGGTGTATCCTAATAAGTTTTAAGGATATAAGAAACTACATAAACTTTCTCAGAATTTCTACATAATATGTTGGTTTAATACTTCTTACACATAGTTAGGAATATTTTTATTTTTATTTTCTTATGCGAGAACTTCTAGCAATTGCCTTAATGTACCATATTGTTTTTTTCTATCATTTTTATTGTAAAATTGTCTTACTTTCTGATATGGATGATTAAAATATGATGATAAATTATTAATTTTATGTTGAAGTGTGAGTATTTTTCCTTGATTGTGTAATTGATGATAAATTAATAATTATATATAGGTTTATACATCTCACTTTTTATATCGTATTTTTTCTTGATTGTGTAATTGATTTATGCGAGTATTTATTGATCATGAAAGTAGATGCGAGGGACCTGTACCAATTTCCTATAAGAATACTGGTTCCTTTGGGTATGTGACTATATGGACCAAAATATACGTTCTAATGGGTTTATATTCTCATTGGATTTTGTGAGGATGTTATTCTTCTTATCTTTTTGTGGAAGTTCTACGCATTCTCTTATGACAATAAAATATACAAGCCACGTGATTCATATGGAAAGGAGCCCACCACATCTTTGACTATGAGATTAGCTTCGCCTCGAATCTTGTATGTAATTATTTATGCCTCCATGGGAGATTAATTAGTCTTGCAAATAAGCCATGGCTACGTGAAAATTCTGTTTTTGTCCTAGATACTCCCAAGTTACGTTGACATACATATGGTGCCAAAGAGTTACGCATGCAGCCACTTGTTAAATGTTTATGAGGCACTGTTCTGTAGATAATACTAATAGATAAATTCATAAACAACAACTGTTTGAATATCATGTAGTACTAAATTGGGCAAGAATAAATTCAGACAAAGCTATAAAAAAATAGCCGTATTACATTGGTACAAATGATCCTTGGTAGTTATCTCGAGCGAACAACGGAGTTCTGATTTATGTTTGATTATATTATGCTAGAAATGACTTGTTTTCCTTCGTAATTCTGTAGGTGATAGAACCTTTTTTGTGGATGTTGGGAATCAGGAGACTCAACAGATCAATGTAAGTACAATAACATATACGAAGAAAATCATAGATAGGAGAAGGCCTGGACAAGTATTATTTCCCTAAGTAACCAGCTTACATATTATTTCAACCAAAGTAAAAGGGAAGAGAGATTTGTTTTTCCTCAGTCACAACAGTCGAAACATAGAAGTTTTGTATGAATTATTACATAATGTGTTCTTGCGTGAAGTCTATCATTTCATGATATTTGTAACATTCTTATCTATTCATATTTATTTATTGGTCATGTCTCAACATGGACGGGCACGGCAACGCGTGCCTTCATGGTCTAGTATGAGGTAAAACTCAATCCTGTACCTCACGCGGAGAAAAACATACATTGCCGATTAAGACTCTAGAAGAAAAAACACTGACGCGGAAGGTAATGATTAGGATTCTAGACGGTAAAAAAGCAACATTGAAGAAAGTGGGCTTAATGGTTTCTGTTTAGGATTCATTTCAACTAATTTTGAACAACTGGTAAAAGCTCCGGGAGGTGAGGAAAGCACTAAAAAATTGCCAGACTACAGTTTATGTATGTTTTGTTAGTGTGTTTTTCCGACAATGTCTTTGTGGTTGATATGGTATGGTTTAGAATAAATATATATTGACTTTGTTAATAATTATTGGTATTTCTTATGGGTTGATTATCATGCGGTAGTTCATGAAACCGGTTGTTCTTATGGCTTGTCTTTTTTTGTATCGTCAAAGTTTGATGATTTGGCATAGAGCGGTTGCACAATTTGTTTTTTTGCGAGAATTATGTCTCTGAAATCACCATGCATCCGATGACTTTGGTCATACACTCTAAAGTCACTCGCATTATCAAAACATGTGACATTAACTAAGCTCGTACAAATTAAATTTTGAATTTTATCTACATACGGTGATATATGTATTTATGTAAGTATAAATCAGTCTTATCTTAGAGACTCTAATATTTTTATTTCTGGTTTGTTAATAGAACTCCTACTACGTCCTAGGCAATATCTGATCACATTGATCTGTTTTGAAGTATTTTTTTCAATCTCCTACCAGTTTTTTTTGGCAATTTTTATCTCCGCTCACTTTTGGAGTTAGCTTTACATACTACCACTTTTTTTCAAAATGTAGTGCTCTCTCTGTCTAAAAATGATGTCAAAGATTTATCTGGATTCGCATATATCAAGATATATTTTAGTGTATAAATTCACAACACGTCTATAGAATGCGAATCTAGAAAAATTGGGATATCACTTTTATAACCGAGGGAGTATTTGCTTTGGTAGGCTAAAATAGTCTACCAAAATATACTACATTTTAAAACATGTACCAATTATTTTTGAAGTTCAATGTGATACTAAGCTTGCTGGCCGATTATGAGGTGGTACGATTGTGAGGTGGTGCTAAGCTGGCTGATCGACCAAGCTAGCTAGCTCGATCAATTTTTTCAGTAGCAGCAGGCTTGTTCCTTTCGTAGTTCTGCTCTTAAGTGGTATATCAAGCTAGCTAGGTAATGCTCATACTAAGGTAGCTGATGGATTATGGGTTGATCAATTTTTTTGGTAGCAATAGCCTTTGCGTATTTCTTTAAATGCCTTTGTCAGTTTCTTATACAACGTGGATGGATACCAACTCATGCCTCTGCGTGAGGTTTATTGCTTCGGTGCCGCTGCTGAAGGGTGTCTTATTGACTTAACGTGAACGGATTGGAAAAAAAAAGACTTAACGTGAACGTGACTGACTTACACGTCCGGTGACCCGGCTATCACGTCTAATTTGTTACGTAATATACAACTCTAATTAAATCATAGCCACTAATTATACATCTAACGGTCCAAATAATTTAGGTGATGTGGATCAACCTAGTGCCTCGAAAAACAACCTTATATTGCTTTAGTATATAATAGATGACCGGAAAACACATCAGGGAGAACTCATTCCACAACTAACTTTATTGTATTTCTTTTATAACGTGTAGGCAACAAGTGATGCATAAATCTTCTTGTCCTGCCGATTTCATCAAGATATAGCATAGGGGTATCTAGAAAAATATAAGAAAACTAATTTGAGTCGGGGGAGTAGAATGTATAGCATTGTTGAATATATTAATATACAAATGAAGTTCATGTGATTTATAGTTCTATCACGAAATCTTCCAAAAGGGAAGGCACACCAAGCTTCTTTATCACTTTCCTCACTTTCTGTTGTCTCGCTTAGAAAATTTTATAATAGCATCTCCAACATTACAGTACCATAGGCTGCGTCCTCCCTTGGAACCTCTCCAATTTGAATCCATGTCAGCTCGTACCACGCTTAGGGTATCTACGCTGGGCCGACCCAAACGTGCGACCGAAACCGTCCATTTATGTCCGTTTGGGTCGGCTAGCAGTCACTTTGGGGCCGCGGTCTGGTCTGTCCGAACGCCCGCACCCAGCGGCGCGACCCAAATGTCCGTGTCTGGCGTTTATCGCCATCGCTGGCCAACACTGTCGAACACTCAAATTTACAGGCAAATGGCACGCAAAGTGACTAGCAAGGATTGGCAGACATGTGCCATCATCATTTGGTAATCTCCAACTAGTGGCCAGTGGTTCTGAAATATACAAAAGGGAGCAATATCATACACAATGTCCAAAAGAATGGCGTCCTCTATGTCCGAAAGGTTCTAGCCGCCGTCGCCATTGCCGTTCAAGCGTCGCGAGCACGGATGGCGTGCTGCCTACGAGCGACCCAAGCCCTGCGATCGGGGTCCGCGATGGTGTCCAGGTCGGTGAGCATGATGAGAGTGTCCTCGGCCATGATCTTGGCTTCGGATTCCTTGGCCTGGGTCAAGAGACGGGAGCGGTGTGCTAGCGCGATCACACCGTGCCTTCGTCGGTCGGTAGCGCGTCCGACATTCCGCCGAACAGGTTGACTGGCGCCGACATGTCCGCGGCGGAGATGGATCACTACTTTATCGGTGCCTCCGGGCTTGTGTCCATGGTCGTTGGAGTGCGGTTGAGGTCGATGGCGGGCTCTCCCGTCTCCGACGACGTCGTGCGGGGATGGACGAACCGGGAGAGCGAGGCGATGATCCTAGTGTGGCCTCCGAGCGAAGTTGTGCGCGGGCATGGTGTCCTGGGCTGGCCGCAAGGGGTGGACGTGACGGAGCTGGTAGAGGACGCGCCAACGCAGAAGACCAGTGATCCATCTCCTTTCCCGCCGATCCTACCAGTGGAAATTTTGGGAGAGGTTTTTTGGAGGGAGAAGTGGAGTGGCCTGTGTTCCACTGGCGGGAGGGACCGCTAGTGGATATGGTCGGACACACGCCCGGGACACTGCGTGTCCGGGCCGACCCAGTAGTCACGCAAATTAGTTGCACGGATGGGTCGAGCTGGATGCGTCGGGACGGATGGGTCATGTCGCTGCGCGCCGCGCACGTCGCGTGCGTCTGCGCGGACGGATTCGGACGTGGCGGAACGGGTTGGGTCGATCCGGTAGAGATGCGCATAAAGCAAGCGTCTAGAAATCCGAACTTGATGCAGACTAGAGACTCCGCTCGACGACACAAACGCTGACGTACTTGAAGTAAACACAAGGCGATTGAAACTGGCAACTGCACTGCAATACTCTGCAGCTTGCCTGAAGTACTGTAGCACTAGCACGCCGTCTTGGTTTGGTTTCTCTTTTGGATTTTTTGCTCGCTTGTTACGTAGAGAGTATGTACTCGAGGACAAGCCGGATAGCTGATTGATCGATCTATCCAAGTAAATCACGCAATCTGATTACCAAAGATCGATAGTACAAACCACAGGTGTCAGCTCCCATCAAGCAGAATGACTATTGGTGGGCACTGACTGGAGCCATCCGAGTACAAACAGAACACACGTGTCAGCTAACTCTCGTACCTATAGCCAAACCTGAAACTACATGCCCGGGTCGATTGCTGGATAAAAACTGAGAAAAATGGACGGAACTGCGTGGTCCTATATCTGTTTTCATATTTTTTCGCGGAAGCGGAAACGAATACAGAAACCCTAGAAACAAAAACAGAAATAGATATTGTCGGAAACAGATACAAACCGAATACGATGCAGACGTCAACTGTGCAGATTTTACCCCGAACAAAGAAAATCATGAAGTCATACAACAAATCTCAAGCATTTTAGAAAACCAACAAATTATTCTCTGGTTATATATAGCACGGTGCTAGGTTTACAAAGGAATAGGTGAATGATTATTTCGTGGAAGCCTCTTCAAATGCATCAAGTGATTACATAGTGTGTAGTACTGGGATAACCAACTTTTCAAGTTTGGTTTCACAAGATCATGTTTTGTGTCGGTTGGATTTGTCCATGCACATCAACCCTAAATGGAAATTCCATATTAGACGAAAATGAAAATTCTATTTCCGTGTTTGTTCCGCCGGAAAACACTGTTCTATTTTGTTTCCGCTTTCGTTAAAAAAAATCCGTTTCTGCAAATTTCCCTTTTTGTTTCCATATTTTCATTCCATTTTTGTTTTTCCGCAAAAAATTCGAAAACTTTCCGCTCCACTTTCATCCCTATCTAGAGCTATGTACAAGACGTCTGTTTAATATAAGATGTTACTATAACATACTTCGATTTCACAATATAAACATTTTGGCAAATTATTTTAGCTTTCTAAAAACCTTTTATATTGTGGATCAGAGTGAGTACTATATTATGGGACAGAAGAGTAGATACGGTAACCGGTTATAGTGTCATGTACTCTGATTTGTAAACATATAAAAAACATATGTAAAACTTTCATAACTGGTTATAGTCGAGCTCTTTTGTGGTACCCTCAAATGAATAAGAGTTGTTCATTTTGGTGGATCTAAAGTCCATATCAGTTTATACTAGAGCTAAAAAGGCCCATATCAGTTTATACTAGCGAGAGAGATGGATGAATTACTATATAGAGAAGAGATTATGTGGTTGCAGCGATCACGTGTTGCGTGGCTTCAGGAGGGTGATCGTAATACAAAATATTTTCACCGTCACACGTCTTGGAGGAGGAAAAATAACCGTATCTGCAAGCGAAAACCTCCTGACGGCACTATGTACTCGAGGACAAGCCGGATAGCTGATTGATCGATCTATCCAAGTAAATCACGCAATCTGATTACCAAAGATCGATAGTACAAACCACAGGTGTCAGCTCCCATCAAGCAGAATGACTACTGGTGGGCACTGACTGGAGCCATCCGAGTACAAACAGAACACACGTACCTATAGCCAAACCTGAAACTAGATGCCCGGGTCGATTGCTGGATAAAAACTGAGAAAAATGGACGGAACTGAGTGGTCCTATATTTGTTTTCATATTTTTTCGCGGAAGCGGAAACGAATACAGAAACCCTAAAAACAAAAACAGAAACAGATATTGTCAGAAACAGATACAAACCGAATACGGTACAGACGTGAACTGTGCAGATTTTACCCGGAACAAAGAAAATCATGGAATCATGCAATAAATCTCAAGCATTTTAGAAAATCAACAAATTATTCTCTGGTTATATATAGCACGGTGCTAGGTTTACAAAGGAATAGGTGAATCATTATTTCGTGAAAGCCTCCTCGAATGCATCAAGGGTTTACATAGTGTGTAGTACTGGGATAACCAACTTTTCAAGTTTGGCTTCACAAGATCATGTTTTGTGTCGGTTGGATTTGTCCATGCACATCAACCCTAAATGGAAATTCCATATTAGACGAAAATGAAAATTCTATTTCCGTGTTTGTTCCGCCAGAAAACACTGTTCTATTTTGTTTCCGCTTTCGTTAAAAAAAATCCGTTTCCATTTTGCAAATTTCCGTTGTTGTTTCCATATTTTCATTCCATTTTTGTTTTTCCGTGAAAAATTCGGAAACTTTCCGCTCCACTTTCATCCCTATCTAGAGCTATGTACAAGACGTCTGTTTCTATCACCATGTGTCAAACATCAGTCGTATAATATAAGATGTTACTATAACATACTTCCTCAATTTCACAATATAAACATTTTAGCAAATTATTTTATCTTTCTAAAAACCTTTTAGATTCTGGAACAGAGTGAGTACTATATTATGGGACCGAAGAGTAGATACGGTAACCGGTTATAGTGTCATGTACTCTGATTTGTAAACATATCAAAAACATATGTAAAACTTTCAAAACTGGTTATAGTTGAGCTCTTTTGTGGTACCCTCAAATGAATAAGAGTTGTCCATTTTGGTGGATCTAAAGTCCATATCAGTTTATACTAGAGCTAAAAAGGCCCATATCAGTTTATACTAGCGAGAGAGATGGATGAATTACTATATAGAGAAGAGATTATGTGGTTGCAGCGATCACGTGTTGCGTGGCTTCAGGAGGGTGATCGTAATACAAAATATTTTCACCGTCACGTGTCTTGGAGGAGGAAAAATAACCATATCTGCAAGCGAAAACGTCCTGACGGCACTTGGACCATGGATCCCCATGAGACGGAGGAGTTGACGTCAGCTCGTGAGGATGATATTGATTCGAGAGTCATTACTGATTTCCTGCAGCCTTGTGTGGATACAGAAGCTAATGAGAGGATTTGTGCTCCGTTTACAGAAAAGGAAATTAGCGATGCACTGTTCCAAATTGGCCCCCTCAAAGCGCCTGGGCCTGACGGGTTTGCAGCGCGTTTCCTCCAGCGTAATTGGTATCTATTAAAAGAAGATGTGGTGAGGGCGGTCCAACGCTTCTTCACGGCGGGATTAATGCCATATGATGTAAATGACACAACCAGTGTGCTAATCCCAAAGAAAATGATATGGAAGAGCTTAAGGATTTTCGGGCCAATCAGTTTGTGCAACGTGATTTTCAAAGTGGTCGATAAGAATGGGCGACTGGAGTGTCTAATTCCGGATGTGGAAAAAGTAAACAAGCTTTCTCCGCTAGAGAAAGCCATTGTGATGTCCTTCCTCAATCGCTGTGAGCCAAACCCCATACAACTTGTCCTCTTGCCTATGTAGTCATCAACATGTCAACACCGCACACTCGATTTACCCTGATATCTCTCGAGGTAACTTGGTCAATCTCAAAGAAAATATTCGGCCAATTGGGTCTAGAATGCAGCTTGTCTGGATCCGGAAGATGTAATTTGAACAGCAAAGTGATCTGGAAACATACAAGACAAACAGAAAAAATAAGTAGCAATTTCCCAATTATAGACAAAGCTTTAAAAAATTTACCCTCCTGTCCCTAACTTATGTTGGCTTTGTTTCTTTTCTTAAGAAGATTGGGCTGACTTGAACTCTGAATTAGCAAAACAAAAAGCACTAAAACGGCTTGAATTGTTGCTGTAAGAGAAAATATGTTTTTGAACATTTATAAAAATCTAAAGAAATCATTATGTAGGTTTTGCACCAAATGTTCACACGATCAAAGAAAAAATTATATAATAATATGCCCATGCACGTCATGTGCAAAACAATATACTCACTGCATTTTAAAATATAAGATGTTTTAGCCTTTTTTTTTAAACGTGTATCTAGATGCCTTTAAGTGTGTTGGTTCACTCTTTTTGCTCTGACATTCACGGTAAATGGAATTTAGATATATGTGTTTAGAAAAAGCTAAAATATCTTATAGTGTGGAAACAGAGGGAGTACGCAATAACATTCTTCTAGTGCTCCGACGTATGGTAGCATAGGGTGCAAGTTAGGGAAGGAAACTCAAATAGGAAAACAACATAATCAAATAGTTTAGAACCAAAATTTGAGTTTTTTCAATAGATTTTCCCGCACCGGATGCATTCTCAGTCGAGGAAGTCAAAAACACAACTTTTTGGAAATGGAAAACCACAACTATAGAGATTTATCACTAATACACAGCATTCTAGGGGTAAAAGTAAGTGTTGGTACTCGTTTGGGCGTGTAGCTGACCATTGTGATGTCCTTTCTGTAACACCCCAGACTCTTTGTGTCTGGGTTGTCATTCCTGGCAGTTTAATAGGATATCTAGATTAGCCCCACAGAGCAACATTAGTCTTTTATGTGCTCCTCACTCATGCCCACCTAGGACCCACTTCCTGGTCGGTCGCTCATCCTTAAATTGCTCCAGGCCAAGCACTCTTAATATCAGAGTTCTTTTCAGATGAGCTTCCGGAAACGAAGTTGCAACTTGTTAATATAGGTATCTTATCAATTCTATTATTCATGCATCAGGATCTTACATACACCCACCCTTGGAAGATCGAAGCCCTCGCCGATCAGCCACAAGCCAGGAATGGCCCCTCTTGGCACATTTTTGTGCGTCCAGTGCCGGCATATGTGCCAGGCTTTGTCCACTACGGGCGACATGCGTCATGCTCCACATATCTGCCATTCATCCACACACGCCCAAGTAACCGTGAGGATCGGCTCTGATACCACTTGTAACACCTCGGACTCTCCGTGTCTAAGCTATTACTCCTGGCAGCTTAATATGATATCTAGACTGGCCCATCACACCACCACTAGTCAATTCTGTGCACTTTGTCCTGACCCATGCACACCCAAGACCCACTTTTCGGTCGGACAACCACCCCCAAATTGCTCCAGGCTAAGCACACTTAACCTCACAGTTCTTTTTATATGAGCTTCCGAAAAAGAAATTGCAACTTGTTTATATGAGTATTCTATAAATCATATTAAGACATGCAACGGGATCTCACACTTTCTCACTCGCTGTGATCCAAACCCGTACAACTTGTGCGCTTGCCTATGTAGTCATCAACATGTCAGCACCACACACTCGATTTACACTGATATCTCTCGAGGTAGCTTGGTCAATGACAAAGAAAAATGTTATAGTGTTGTTAGATTTTATTTATAAACTTTAAGAAAAGATCTGGGTCCGAAGTTGTAATTTGAACAACCAAAGGGAACTGGAAAAATACAAGACAAACAGAAAAAATAAGTAGCAATTTCCCAATTATGGACAAAGCTTTAAAAAATTTACCCTCATTTCCCGAACTTATGTTGGCTTACTTTCTTTTCTAAAAAATTGGGGTAACGTGAACTCTGAATTAGCAAACCTCAAAGCACTACAACTACTTGAATTGTTTCTGTAAGAGAAAAGAAGTTTTTTAACATTTATAAAAATCTGAAGAAATGATTATGTAGGTTGTGCCTCAAATGTTCACACGATCAAAGAAAAAATTATAATAAAAAGGCCCATTGACGTCATGTGCAAAATAATATAATCACTACGTTTTAAAATAACATAGACATCTAGACTAACTCCAAACTAAGTGGGATAAGCCGGATAAGTGAGATTTGTTAAATCCTACTTGTCCCACGTCTCTCACCTAGTTTAGAGTTAGTCTAGGGTTCTAAAACTAGGATCACACGTATCCCATTTGTCCCACTTCTGCATTCCCAATCACGATGCTAAAATTAGTACCGATCTAAAATTTCTACGCCATCTGTAAAAACTATGCACTCACTTAAAATCTTTCTACTCCATGAGTAAAATTTCTACTCCATCTGTAAAATTTCTACTTCATATGTACTAAAGATGGACCTTTAGTCCCAGTTAGAGGCACCATCTGAGACTAATAATGTTTAGATTTATTTAATCGTGGGTGGCGACACTATGTCATGAGTGAGTGTCGACACTACGCCGTGTCTGGCGGCACTAGGCCATGAGTGTTGACACTAAAGATGGACCTTTAGTCCCTGTTGGAGGCACCAACCGGCACTAAATGTTTAGATTTAATTATTTAATCGTGGGTGGCGATACTATGTCATGGGTGAGTATCGGCACTATGCCGTGAGTGGCGACACTATCCGTAGGTGGTGTCACTATGTCATGGGTGAGTGTCGACACTATGTTATGGCGCTTAATCTATAAATAGGCAAGAGATGCATCCTTGTGAAGTAATAAACTGAAAAATGTGGTGTGAGAGGGACACTACTATGGGGGAATTTCTCGAAGATGTCTTAGGATCCCATCCTCAGACATCTTCGAGGAGCTCGTCATAGAGGCACTCTCATATATGTGAAATTTGTTAGCTACCAGGCGTATTATTATAGCTAGAGAAGTTATAAACTACAAGATGGTGCGACAGGGATGAAGCAAATATGCCCTGAGAGGCAATAATAAAGTTGTTATTATGTATTCCTTATATATGATAGATGTTTGTTTTACGTGCTAGAATTGTATTGATTGGAAACATCAATACATGTGTGTTTAATAAACAAAAAGGGTTCCTAGTTATGCCTCTCTTATAGACTAGCTTGTTGATTAACAAGATAATCAAGGTTTCCTGATCATGGACATTGGATGTTGTTGATAACAAGGTCACAACATTGGTGGAATGATCTGATGAACATTCATCCGAAGTATAGCATTACGATCAAGTCATTATGTTTATATTTCTATAACATCATACGAAGTAATCTTTATCCTTAAACCATGAGATCGTGTTAATTGCTAACACCTGAAGAGTATCTTGATAACATCAAACGTCACACCGTAACAGTGTTACTATAAAGATGGGTTTAGTACTACGAAGGTGTTATGTTGAGGCTCATGGATCAAGAGTGGAATTTTTCAATCCCGATGACGGATAGATATACTCTAGGCCCTCCCGGTGATATCTCATTGAGATAGCTTGCAAGCAAGTGATGTGATCACTAGAATGTTATATCACAGGAACGAGAAAAGAGTGCATGTCGGTAACGAGATCAAACTAGGCATTTGGATACCGATGACTGAATCTCGGACATGTATTATATCATGAGACAAAGGGATCAAATTACAAGCGTTAAAGGTTCTCACGATCACAGAAGTCATCGTTGAATATGCAGGAGTCAGTATGGATCTCCAGGTCCCGCTTCTGACTATTGATCTGAGAGGAGTCTCAATCATGTCTGCATTATTCGCGAACCGTAGGGTGACACACTTAAGAGTTACCGGACACCATTTTGGAGCACATATGTTTCATACGGAAGAATTGCAAAGTGCAGGAATTGTTTCGACAAAAACCGGAAATTGTTTCGGGTCAAATTGCAGAAAGTGGTTATGCATGTGATATTGAAATATTGCAAGGGGTTATATGTGAATGTTTGTTAATTAAAGTAATTAACAAAATTCTGAATAAATTTAATAAAAGAGTTTTATTAAATGAGAGAGCATTAAACTTGGAGAATTTTAATGCATTTAAAGTGGGGACTTTAAAAGGGAATGTGAAGAGGCATTTTAATATGGAGGGGTTACCACCACATGAATGGGGGAGGTGAGGAGTCACCCCCCATGCGCCAGCCATGGAGAGGAGGGGCAGCTCCCCTCCTCCTATAAAAGGCCACCCTCCTCCTCCTTCTTCCTCACACCTCCTTGTGAAGGATCTCTCTCCCGTTCTAGAATTATTCCCCCATGGTCTCGGATTAGCGAGATACATGTTCCCGGTGGCATTTCGTCTGGAAGGAGTTGCTGCTTCCGCTGGATCGCTGGAGCGAGGAGGTGGAGGTTGTCCGGTGGCTTGAACGTGTGTGCGAGTACGGATGCGCTGCTGAGTTGCGGCGCTCGGACTTCCTCACGATCTTGAGATCGGTAAGTGTACGACTACATCAACCACTAGTTCCTACTCGTTAACAAAATTCGTTGTCTTCGAGGGTAAGTTCTCGTTGGATGTATGTCCACCCGTTGCTTTGTACCTAGTAGATAGATCTTGGCGTGTAGTTCTTATCGTAGGAATTTTTTTGTTTCCTATGTTGCGGACCCAACAGTCGTATCAGAGCCTGATCTATGCGTAGGTGCTTTGCACGGGTAGTACACATATGTTTATATGTGGGCGATGATGATAATGTTATTGCATCTTCTATGTATTTTGGATATTGGTGGCATAGTGGGATGAAGCGACCTGGACCAACCTTACATGTCATCGTACATGAAACCGGTTCCACGACTGACATGCAACTTGTTTTGCATAAGTGGCTGGCGGGTGTCTGTCTCTCCTACTATAGTCAATATCTGATTTACAACGAGTTGCTAATAACTTGGTTATCCTTGTTGTGGTTCATGTTCGTAGGTGAGAACGGTTCTATCTCCAAAAGCCCTAAGCCACGTAAAAATTGCAATTGATAAATTAGAGGCGTCTAGTTTATATCGTTGCTGGGCTAGTGTATTGATATGGTATTGTTGTAAGTAGATGTATGATAGATACTCTTACAACACATTCAACGTGTAAGTTCCATAGACCTTGACCTTACACACAAAGGAATGATAGAGATCATACCACGATGCAAATGATAGAGATCAAATGCATGGACCATATCATCTCACTTTACACATTAGATGTTAGCATCTTATACTGCTGGTTTGGCGCTTTTGGTAGCATTGTAATATGATCCCTCATTTAGATATCAAGATAAAATGTGTTCTTCCTTGAGTATGCACCGTTCTATGGATCGTATTTTGAGACATCATGTGATGATCGGGTGTACTCGACTCTACGCTTTCATACAACGGGTGTAAGACAGTTTTACACACGCGAGTACTAAGGTTCTTACTTGGCGAGCCTAGCATGTACAGACATGGCCTCGGAACACGGACCGAAAGGTTAAGCATGAGTCACATAGTTGATATGATGTCCATATAGATGCTCGCCTTTGAAGCTACACCGACTCACGTGATGATCGGACTTGGTGTAGTGGATTTAGTTCATGTAATCACCAAAAAGGCATGAGGGATGTCGTTTTTTAGTGGGAGTTCATTAGTAATTTGGATTAGTTGAACTCACTCTATCATAAACTTAGTCTAAATAAACTTTACAAATTCTGTTGTAGATGGCACCACCTGCTTTTAATTTCAATGTGTTCATAGAGAAAGAGAAACTTGCTACGAACGGTAGCAACTTCACCAACTGGGCTATGAATTTGAGGATTCTCCTCACTGCTGCACAAAAGCAATATGTGCTAGATGCGCCGCTAGGCCCCCCACCAGCTCCTGATGCCCCTGACGAGGAAAAGAATGTCTATGTGACTCGTCAGGAGGACCACACCTTAGTTCATTGCGGCATACTATATGGGCTAGAGCCCGAACTTCGAAAGCGTTTCGAAAATGGCAATGCCTTTGATACCATGGGAGAATTGAAAATAATTTTCGATACCCATGCTGCCGTAGAGAGTTATAATGCTTCTGAAAAGTTCTTCAGCTGCAAAATGGAGGAAAACAGCTCCGTTAGTGAGCACGTACTCAAAATGTCTGGGTACGCCGATAAGCTTGTGTCCTTGGGAATAACGATTCCCGTTGACTTAGGCATACGTAGTGTTCTCCAATCTCTGCCACCTAGCTACAAGAGCTTCACGATGAACTATAATATGCAGGGTATGAAGAAGACTCTTCCCAAGCTTCTGTCAATGCTTAAGAGTGCAGACGTGGAGATTAGGAAAGAACATCAAGTGTTGATGATCAATAGGACCACCGGTTTCAAGAAGGACAAGAAAGGCAAGCACAAGGGAAAGAAGGGTGGCAAATCTGTTGCCGCGCCTGAAAAGAAACCCCGAGCTGTCCCTATGTCCAATACCGAGTGGTACTATTGCAAGGGGACAGGCCATTGGAAGCGCAACTGCCCCAAGTATTTGGCAGACAAGAAGTCCGGCAAGGCTAACAAAGGTATATATGATATACATGTTATTGATGTGTACTTGACTAGTACTCGCAGTAGCACCTGGGTATTTGATACGGGATCGGTTGCTAATATATGTAACTCGATTCAGGGGCTGCGGAACAAGCAACAGCTATCAAGGGATGAGGTCACAATGCGGGTCGGCAATGGATCAAGAGTTTATGTGATCGCCGTCGGAACGCTGCCTCTCCATATGCCATCGGGATTAGTTATAAACCTGAATAATTGTTATTTGGTGCCTGCACTTAGCATGAACATTGTATCCGGATCGTGTTTGATTCAAAGTGGTTATTCGTTTAAATCTGAAAACAATGGTTGTTCAATTTATATGGATAATATCTTTTATGGTCATGCACCTGTGTTGAATGGTTTATTTCTGATGGATCTCGATAGTAATATTACACACATTCATAATGTTAATGCTAAAAAGATTAAACTTGATGATGATATATCTGCATCTATGTGGCACTGCCGTCTAGGTCATATTGGCGTTAAACGCATGAAGAAACTCCATTCTGATAGACTTTTGGAATCATTTGATTTTGAATCATTTGATACATGTGAGCCATGCCTCACGTGCAAGATGACTAGAACGCCGTTTTCCGGTTCAATGGAACGGGCGGCAGATTTATTGGAAATCATAAATAATGATGTGTGTGGACCAATGAGTGTGTCGGCGTAATACATTGCAAATGTATCTATAATTTTTGATGTTCCATGCTTGGTCTTATCCACTTTCTTGTGTTTTGTTCCAACTTTGGAGTACTTTTCATATGATTTCTTGGACGAACCTATTAACAAGAGCCATAGTGCCAGCTGCCTGTTTTCTGCTGTTTTTGGTTCCAGGAAAGTCAGAAAATGAATATTCTCGGAATTGGACAGGACAAAAGCCAAAGTGCCTATTTTTCTGGAAGGGATCAAGTGCCAGAATACGAGACGGAGAAGGGCCAGGGAGCCACCACACAACCTGGCCGCGTGGCCAGGCCTGGCCCGCGACAGGGGGTGGTGTGGCCGCTCCCAGCACCCCCTCGGCCTCTCCTTCTGCCTATAAGTTTCCCTCGGGACAAAAACCCTAGGTACCCGATCAAAAATCCACGAAAGAGTCTGTAGCCGCTGTCATCTCCATACCTAGATCGGGAGGGATCTGAAGCTCTTCCCGGCACCCTGCCGGAGAGGGGAATTCACCCTGGAGGCCTTCTTCATCACCATGCAAGCCTCCAGTGTGATGCGTGAGTAGTTCATCTTTGGACTACGGATCCATGTAGTAGCTAGCTAGATGGCTAGTTTCTCCTCCTTTGTGCTTTCATGTTTAGACCTTGTGAGCTCCGTTCATGATCAAGATCATCTATTTGTAATCCATACATGTTGTGTTTGCGGGGATCTGATGGATATTGAGATGCTATTTCAGATTGATTATTGATTCTATCATGTCTTTGTTATTTGAGATCTTGCATGCTTTCCGTTGTTAGTAGCTATCTTGGCCAAGTAGATGCTAGCAACTCCAAGAGTTAGTATTTATGCTCGATAGTGGGTTCATGCCTCTAGTAATCTGGGGAAGTGACAGAAATCTCTAAGGTACTAGATGTGCTGTTGCTACTAGGGAGAAAACAACAATCCTTTGTTCATAGAACAATCGTATTGTTTACTTTACACGCAGTTCGTAAAGCAATAATCTGTTGCTTGCAACTTAATACTGGAGGGGGTTCGGATGATAACCTGAAGGTGGATTATTAGTCATAGATGCAGTTGGATGGCGGTCTATGTATTATGTTGTAATGCCCAATCAAGTCTCAGAGGAGTCAAGATGATTAGTATATGCATGTATTTCTTTCTCGGTGTTTGTCAATTGCCCCGCTGTAATTTGTTCACCCAGCATGTTATCTATCTTAAGGAGAGCCACCTCTAGTGAACTATGGATCCCGGTCCTTTTACTTTACATACAATCTACAATCTTTTAATGCTTTGTGTTTACTTTCTACAAACTTTTACTTCTTTCCATTCGATACGTTTAATCCTTTGTTTTCCACAAAACACGGTGAGATTGACAACCTCATCGCAAGTTGGGGACAAAGTTCTGTGGTTGTGTTGTGCAGGTCTCCACGTTGCTACTAGCAGCGGTAGTGCGCCCTGCCAAAGCTCAGCTAGTAACACCTTTGGGGTGTTTCCTTGCTCCTACTGGTTCGATTAAACCTTGGTTCCATAACTGAGGGAAAACTTGCTGCTGTGCTCATCATACCTTCCTCTTGGGGTTCCCAACGAGCTCTACATTAATCACGAGCTAGCAAAGATTTTTCTGGCGCCGTTGTCGGGGAGTCAAGGACATATTCACAAGGGGAGTCCCTCATAACCAATCTCTTTACTTTTTTGTTTTTGTTTTGCTTAGTTTTCTTTTTGCTTTGTTTGCTTGTTTTGTTCTTCAAAAAACCCAAAAAAAATTAGTTCTACAAGTTTGCTTTCTTATTTCAAAAACACAAAAAAATTAGTTCCTTTCTTAAGTTGCTTTTATGACTAGCTCTGCTCTAATCACTATTTCATTATGGATAGCTCACTCAGTTTCCTATTTGGGAACAGTATTATGACTGCTAAGATAATAGATGAACCACCGCCTGCTAGAATCTCCATGGAAGAAGAAATTGTTGAACCTGAAAGGTCATTAGATGAAAAAGAGGGGGAGAGTGATGGACAAAAGGAGGAAGAATGGATCTACCCATGCCTACCTTCTAATGAGAGTAACTCTTTATCCCTTACATTATTTTATTGTCCCCCATGCTTATCAAAGGAGGGTGAATGTTATGTTCCTGAGGATTCTTTTGAAAATGTTTATAATAAAGCTCTATTGCTTGTAAATCATGAAAAGCATGCCTTATGTGATAGTTATATTGTTGAGTTTATTCATGAGGCTACTGAAAATTATTATGAGAGAGGAAAATATGGTTGTAGAAGTTTTCATGGTATTGAAACACCTCTCTATGTGCTGAAAGTTTTCAAGTTACTCTTGTTTTATCTTCCTATGCCTGTCACTTTGTTCTTTGCGAATTTGTTTGCATACAAGATTCCTATGCATAGGAAGTGGGTTAGACTTAAATGTGTTTTTGAATTTGCTTCTTGATGCTCTCTTTTACTTCAATTCATATTTTTCATGTGAGCATCTTCTCAAACTATCATGCCTAACTTAAAGGCGTTAAAGAAAAGTACTTATTGGGAGATAACCCAAAAGTTTTAGATGAGTCTTGGAAGTTATTACCTCTGTAATAACCTCTCCTTATCCTTTTTATTTGCTTTTTGTGCTAAGAGTAACCTCTAATGAGAGAGAAGTAATGATTGGGAAAGTTGCTGTCCCGAAACAGATTTCTGTGCTTCACCGTACAAATTCGTGAGAGATCTCTGTATGTCGGATTGAGCTGTAATTGTTTGTGCTTCTGCCCCAGGTTGTTATCTAACTTTCGTTAGTTCAACACTTTTTTATTTGAGCAACAGAAGGTCTTTGAAAAAATTCGTCTTTACCTGTTGGTCTGTTTTGACAGATTTCTGCCATTTTTCTGCATTTGCTTCTTGTTTCTTGAGTTCCTTTGGGGAATTGAGTTTTTGAGGGAAGAGCTACAGTAGCTAGTGTTCTAATAGAAGTTTATTTGGTGTTAGAACTGAACCTTGAGACTTATTTATCTTAAGTGCACTAATATTGCTAATGAGATTGTGTGAAGTTTTGTATGAAGAAAAATTTCAGGTGTATGGAAGGAATGAGTAATGAGAGGAAGGATGGATTAAAGCTCAAGCTTGGGGATGCCACGCGTGTCACCCCAAGAAATATCCAAGAAGTACAAGCGTCAAAGCTTGGGGATGCCCAAGGCATCCCCTTCTTCATCAATACAAATCCCAGGTTTCTTCCAAACGCTTCATTTTTATTGTTTCATGCACAGTTGTGTTTTACTTGGAGCGTCTTCTTTTTCGTTTTCGTTTTGGTTTTTAGTTTGCTTGGCTTGCTTAGTTTTTCTGAATAAATTGTTTGGACACCGTCTCTCATACATTGGTTTGCAAATAGTTTGGTTTGGTTTGGAAAAGAGTAGGAAAGTTCATACTTATGTGGTAAAAAGAGCTCGTTTTTGACTGTGGCCTATGCTTTGTCATGCCACGCTTGATATTGTTTTGGCTTTATGCTTAGTATTTTTTTCTGTAGCATGACTTGTTATAAACAATTGAGATTTCTTAATGTGCCTTGGATGAATCATGCGTTGTTTTAGCATATTAAAGCATAGTATAGTGGTATTCTCCTTTGATGCTTTATTTGGGTTGACTTGGAGCAAGATCACACCATGTTATGACTATCTCAAGTCACCATAGCCATTATGATCCTTTAGTTTTCAACTTGTCGTATCACTTTATGCTTTGATCAATGATGTTTTGTCGCTCTGCATGATTATGGCCATTATTGCTCTCTTAGTTTGTCGCTCCCAGTCTTTTGCTAGCCTCCACAACAAAGTATGAGTTCCACTCATGCATCCAACTCCCTAAACCAAGTTTTTCCAAAGAGTCCACCATACCTACCTACTAGCTTATGCTATTCCAAGTACATTCATGCTTTTGTTTACCTTCCACTTGTTATGAGAAAACTAGTGATTAAAGCTCTCACGAACATGATGGCACACTTTACTTTATTACCTCTAATAAACTTGAACCATTGGTTCCTTCTTTGTTGCGTATATGCTTGCGCTTTATAAGTTGAAATTAGCAGAACCATGTTTCATGGGGAACGGTTTCAACATTGCACTTGTACTTTGTACCCCATTGATATCATGTCCTTTTGCTTACGGATCCCGGCGGTGTGAAATAAAAGTGGAACTTGTAAGAGCATGGAGTTTGTATGTGTGTTAGAGAAATGCCTGGGCCGCTAGCCTAAGCCATGCCTAATCATGGTGGAAACTTGCAGCATCACCATAATGAGCACTCTATGAAGCATCCTCAATAAAAACCTATGCAAATAGCAAATAAAAAGGTCGCTGAGATGCTCATTGTCTGCTTGCCTTGTCATTTTGATTATGGGAAAGCTCCCGTATCATGTGCAAGGGGTACCCCATTGGAGGTTCTTAATGATACACATATACTTACAATGACAAGAGCTTACTCGTGACTGAAGTTGAGTAGCATGAGGATCGGTCTTCGTAAGTAAGGGGCATGAGATTTCGGTTTATAACTTATCAAGCATATCCTCTTAGTTGTGTCACTTTAACCTTAATCACCTTCAAGATGTTTATGATAGTGGCAATGAGAGATGAAAACTACAAGTACCATAATTTTTGGAAGCTCTTTATGAGACTTGAATCCCTACTTCCTTTTACAAAAGGCCTTTCTTCCACCATTATATTGAGTCTCCACCTTCTATCTTTATGCACCTACTTTGAGAGCATAGTGGCCATTCTTAGTTTTATGTGCATTGTCCCAAGACTAGTTGATTGATGCATAACTTGTTATTGCTTGTTTGAAACTATTGTATCTAGTCACTCTTATGAACTTTGAAGGTGTCCTATGCATTTATATTTTCTACTCTATTGAGGGACAAGCTGAATACTATTATGCTATGTTTTCTTTATGTGAAACAAACAAACATCTTGCAAAGCATGTTATTCATGAATCTTTATTTGTGCCGTTTCATGTTGCATCATAGTTTCTTTGCTTATTGCTAGAACTTTGTCTTTCATGTTATGATTGAAGTACTATGGTCCCAGCTTTGAATGTTTTGCAAATACTTTGATCAAGTCTTTGATGGTGCATGTCACCTCAAAAATTATTTCTTTTTATCACTTACCTACACGAGGACGAGCAGGAGTAAAGCTTGGGGATGTTGATACATTGCAAATGTATATATAATTTTTGATGTTCCATGCTTGGTTTTATCCACTTTCTTGTATTTTGTTCAAACTTTGGAGTACTTTTCATATGATTTCTTGGACTAACCTATTAACAAGAGCCACAGTGCTAGCTGCCTGTTTTCTGCTGTTTTTGGTTCCAGGAAAGTTAGAAAATGAATATTCTCAGAATTGGACGGGACAAAAGCCAAAGTGCCTATTTTTTCGGAAGGGATCAAGTGCCAGAATACGAGACGAAGAAGGGCCTGGGAGCCACCACACCACCTGGCCGCGTGGCCAGGCCTGGCCCGCACCAGGGGGTGGTGTGGCCGCTCCCGGCACCCCCTCGGCCTCTCCTTCCGCCAATAAGTTGCCCTCGGGACGAAAACCCTAGGTACCCGATCAAAAATCCACGAAAGAGTCTGTAGCCTCCGTCATCTCCATCCCTAGACCGGAAGGGATCTGAAGCTCTTCCCGGCACCCTGCCGGAGAGGGGAATTCACCCTGGAGGCCTTCTTCATCACCATGCAAGCCTTTGGTGTGATGCGTGAGTAGTTCATCCTTGGACTACGGATCCATGTAGTAGCTAGATGGCTGGTTTCTCCTCCTTTGTGCTTATGTTTAGATCTTGTGAGCTCCGTTCATGATCAAGATCATCTATTTGTAATCCATACATGTTGTGTTTGCGGGGATCCGATGGATATTGAGATGCTATTTCAGATTGATTATTGATTCTATCATGTCTTTGTTATTTGAGATCTTGCATGCTTTCCGTTGTTAGTAGCTATCTTGGCCAAGTAGATGCTAGCAACTCCAAGAGATAGTATTTATGCTCGATAGTGGGTTCATGCCTCTGGTAATCTGGGGAAGTGACAGAAATCTCTAAGGTACTAGATGTGCTGTTGCTACTAGGGAGAAAACAACAATCCTTTGTTCATAGAACAATCGTATTGTTTACTTTACACGCTGTTCGTAAAGCAATAATCTGTTGCTTGCAACTTAATACTGGAGGGGGTTCAGATTCTAACTTGAAGGTGGATTATTAGTAATAGATGTAGTTGGATGGCGGTCCATGTATTATGTTGTAATGCCCAATCAAGTCTCAGAGGAGTCAAGATGATTAGTATATGCATGTATTGCTTTCTCGGTGTTTGTCAATTGCCCCGCTGTAATTTGTTCACCCAGCATGTTATCTATCTTAAGGAGAGCCACCTCTAGTGAACTATGGATCCCGGTCCTTTTACTTTACATACAATCTACAATCTTTTAATGCTTTGTGTTTACTTTCTGCAAACTTTTACTTCCTTCCATTCGATACGTTTAATCCTTTGTTTTCCGCAAAACACGGTGAGATTGACAACCTCATCGCAAGTTGGGGACAAAGTTTTGTGGTTGTGTTGTGCAGATCTCCACGTTGCTACTAGCACCGGTAGTGCGCCCTGCCAAAGCTCAGCTAGTAACACCTTTGGGTGTTTTCTTGCTCCTACTGGTTCGATTAAACCTTGGTTTCATAACTGAGGGAAAACTTGCTGGTGTGCTCATCATACCTTCCTCTTGGGGTTCCCAACGAGCTCTACATTAATCACGAGCCAGCACGGCGCGAGGTGGATATCGTTATTTTGTTACTTTCACGGATGATTTGAGTAGATACGGGTATATCTATTTGATGAAACACAAATCTGAAACTTTTGAAAAGTTCAAAGAATTTCAGAATGAAGTGGAAAATAATCGTAATAGAAAGATCAAATTTCTTTGGTCTGAACGTGGAGGAGAGTATCTAAGTTACGAGTTTAGCACACACATGAAAGAGTGTGGAATAGTTTCACAACGCACGCCTACCAGAACACCACAACATAATGGTGTGTCGGAACATCGTAATCGTACCTTATTGGATATGGTTCAATCTATGATGTCTCTAACTAACTTGCCACTGTCATTTTGGGGCTATGCACTGGAAACAGCTGCATTCACTTTAAATCGAGCACCATCTAAATCCGTTGAAATGACACCGTATGAATTATGGTTTGGAAACAAACCTAAGCTATCATTTCTTAAAGTTTGGGGATGCGATGTTTATGTGAAGAAACTTCAGCCGGATAAACTCGAACCCAAAGCGGAAAAATGCGTCTTCATAGGATACCCTAAGGAAACAATTGGGTATACCTTCTATCACAGATCCGAGGGCAAGGTTTTTGTTGCCAAGAATGGATCCTTTCTTGAGAAGGAGTTTCTCGCGAAAGGTGTGAGTTGTCGGAAGGTAGAACTCGAAGAGGTTATTGAACCTTCTCTTCATGAAATGGCGAGTAGCGTAGCACCAGAAGTTGTTTCGGAGTTGACTTCACCTAATGAAGAGAGAGCCAATGATATTGATCATGAAACTCCGAAAGAGGACACTACCGAACCTCACAGGTCAAGCAGGACACGTGTAGCTCCTGAACTGTACGACAATCCTCTTGTGAATTTCATGGTTGATGAAATGGATGACCCTGCGACGTATGAAGAAGCGATGATGAGCCCGGATTCCAGCAAATGGCTAGAAGCCATGAAATCCGAGATGGAATCTATGTACGAGAACCAAGTTTGGACCTTGGTGCACTTACCTCACGATCGAAAGGCTGTTGAGAATAAATGGATTTTCAAAAGAAAAACCGATGCTGATGGTAATGTGACCATCTATAAGGCTCGACTTGTCGCAAAGGGGTTTCGACAAATTCAAGGGGTTGACTACGATGAGACATTCTCTCCCGTAGCGATGCCTAAGTCGGTTAGGATTATGTTAGCAATTGCTGCGTATTTCGATTATGAAATATGGCAGATGGATGTCAAAACTGCGTTCCTCAATGGTAATATTGAAGAAGAGTTGTATATGATACAACCTAAGGGTTTTGTCAATCCTAAGGATGCTAATAAGGTATGCAAACTTCAGCGATCCATCTATGGACTGAAGCAAGCATCCCGGAGTTGGAATCTCCGCTTTGATGAGGTGATCAAAGAGTTTGGATTTGTCGAAACTTATGGAGAGGCTTGTATTTACAAGAAAGTGAGTGGGAGCAATGTGGCATTTCTGATATTATATGTGGATGACATATTATTGATTGGAAATGATATAGATCTTTTAAACAGTGTTAAAAGTTTTTTAAACAGCAAATTTTCGATGAAAGACCTTGGTGAAGCGTCATATATATTAGGCATTAAAATCTATAGAGATAGATCAAGGCGACTAATTGGGCTATCGCAGAGTACATACCTTGATAAGATATTAAAGAATTTTAATATGGACGGAAGTAAGAAAGGGTTCTTACCTATGTTGCAAGGCAAGACATTGAGTAAGACTCAAAGTCCGGCTACGGCGGAAGAAAGAGAGATGATGGATAAGATCCCCTATGCCTCGTCCACAAGCTCTATTATGTATGCCATGCCATGTACAAGACCGGATGTGGCACATGCTATTAGTTTGACTAGTAGGTACCAATCTAATCCAGGTTCGGAACACTGGATAGCGGTCAAGAACATCCTCAAGTACTTGAGAAGAACTAGGGATATGTTTCTTATATACGGAGGTGAAGAAGAGCTAGTCGCTAAGTGTTATGTCGATGCTAGCTTTGACACCGATCCGGATGACTCTAAGTCTCAATCCGGATACGTATATATCTTGAACGGAGCAGCAGTTAGTTGGAGGAGTTCCAAACAACCTCTAGTGGCTGGATCAACGACAGAGACGGAATATGTTGCTGCTTCAGAAGCGTCGCCGGAAGGGGTTTGGATGAAAGAGTTCATTACGGAACTAGGTGTGGTTCCTAGTGCATTGGACCCAATGGTGATCTATTGTGACAACAATGGAGCCATATCCAACGCAAAGGAACCGAGGTCTCACAAGAATTTCAAGCATATTAAGCGCCGGTTTCACTCCATCCGCGAGCATGTCAAGGATGGAGATATAAAGATTTGTAAAGTACACACGGACCTAAATGTAGCAGATCTGTTGACTAAAGCTCTCCCTATGGCAAAACATGATCAACACCAGAACTCCATGGGTGTTAGATTTATCACTATGTGAACTAGATTGTTGTCTCTAGTGCAAGTGGGAGACTGAAGGAAATATGCCCTGAGAGGCAATAATAAAGTTGTTATTATGTATTCCTTATATATGATAGATGTTTATTTTACATGCTAGAATTGTTTTGATCGGAAACATCAATATATGTGTGTTTAATAAACAAAAAGGGTTCCTAGTTATGCCTCTCTTATAGACTAGCTTGTTGATTAACAAGATGATCAAGGTTTCTTTATCATGGACATTGAATGTTGTTGATAACAAGGTCACAACATTGGTGGAATGATGTGATGAACATTCATCCGAAGTATAGCATTACGATCAAGTCATTATATTTATATTGCTATAACATCATACGAAGTAATTTTTATCCTTAGACCATGAGATCATGTTAATTGCTAACACCTGAAGAGTATCTTGATAACATCAAACGACACACCGTAACAGGCGGACTATAAAGATGGGTTCAGTACTACGAAGGTGTTATGTTGAGGCTCATGGATCAAGAGTGGAATTTGTCAATCCTGATGACTGATAGATGTACTCCGGGCCCTCTCGGTGATATCTCATTGAGATAGCTTGCAAGCAAGTGATGTGATCACTAGAATGTTATATCACGGGAACAAGAAAAGAGTGCATGTCGGTAACAAGATCAAACTAGGTATTTGGATACCGAAGATCGAATCTCGGACATGTATTATATCATGAGACAAAGGGATTAAATTACAAGCGTTAAAGGTTCTCACGATCACAGAAGTCATCGTTGAATATGTAGGAGTAAGTATGGATCTCCAGGTCCCACTTCTGACTATTGGTCTGAGAGTAGTCTTAATCATGTCTGCATTATTCGCGAACCGTAGGGTGACACACTTAAGAGTTACCAGACACCATTTTGGAGCACATATGTTTTAGACGAAAGAATTGCAAAGCGCAGGAATTGTTTCGATAGAAACCGGAAATTGTTTCGGGTGAAATTGCAGAAAGTGGTTATGCATGTGATATTGAAATATTGCAAGGGGTTATATGTGAATGTTTGTTAATTAAAGTAATTAACAAAATTCTGAATAAATTTAATAAAAGAGTTTTATTAAATGAGAGAGCATTAAACTTGGAGAATTTTAATGCATTTAAAGTGGGGACTTTAAAAGGGAATGTGAAGAGGCATTTTGATGTGGAGGGGTTACCACCACATGAATGAGGGAGGTCAGGAGTGAACCCCCAATGCGCCGGCCATGGAGAGGAGGGGCACCCCCTCCTTCTATAAAAGGCCACCCTCCTCCTCCTTCTTCCTCAGACCTCCTTGTGAAGGATCTCTCTCCCCCTCTAGAATTATTCCTCTATGGTCTCGGATTAGCGAGATACATGTTCCCGGTGGAATTTCTTCTAGAAGGAGTTGCTGCTTCCGCTGGATCGCTAGAGCGAGGAGGTGGAGGTTGTCCGGTGGCTTGAACGTGTGTGCGAGTACATATGCGATGATGGGTTGCGGCGCTCGGACTTCCTCACGATCTTGAGATCGGCAAGTGTACGACTACATCAACCACGAGTTTCTACTCGTTAACAAAACTCGTTGTCTTCGAGGGTAAGTTCTCGTTGGATGTATGTCCACCCGTTGCTTTGTACCTATTAGATAGATCTTGGCGTGTAGTTCTCATCGTAGGAAATTTTTTGTTTTCTATGTTGTGGACCCAACAAGGGACACCACTATGGCGGAGCTTCTCGGAGATGTCGGATCCCATCCTCATACATCTTCGAGAAACTCGTCATAGAGGCACTCCTGTATATTGATCTGGAGGAGCTTCTGGAAGATGTATTGAGCTAGGGTACCTTCCTATGAAGATTTTTTTAATTTTAGCCCTATTTTTGTGATTATTATTGTTTACTATGGTACATATATAAGGATGGAGTTTCTAACCTTATAGAACACTTGAATAGTTGGGGCACCGCCAAATCTTGATAAATCGTGTGAAAAAAGGGATGAACTCGAGCTCGGGAAGGATTGTGGCCAAATTTGTATTATGTAATTAATTAAGTATATGTTGGACAAAAGGTTTAACATAAAAATGTTGAGTTTTTAATTATTGATCTAGCAGAGAAAACATCATTCAATTACGAGCTCCGAAACTCTAAAATTACACATCTCAACTTTTAGTAATTTTTTGCATAATCAAAGTTTTCCTAAAAGTACACATGTAAAATTCCTTCTACTTCTAAAGCATGAAATCCCTCTCTACTTCTAGAGAATCGAGCTAAACTAACAACGAGAGATGAAAGAATGAAGTTGCTAACCTTTTAGAATCTTGGATTGATGGGTGGCACAAAATCTTGACAAATCTTGGACTAAAAATGGGGATGAACTTGAGATAGCTTAGAGCAAGATGGCCATGGGCTCGGGTAGTGATGAAGCATCTATAGGAAAAACATTTAGTCCTGGCTGCTGTTACAAACCGGGACTAGTTCATGACCTATAGTCCCGGTTTGTAACACCAACTGGGACTATAGGGTCTCTGGGCTTCTAGCCGTTGGCCCCACGTCTTTGGAACCGGGACTAGTCGTGTGCGGCCTCCTAGCCGTTGGAACCGGAACCGACTGGGACTAGTGCTCACACTTTTCCGGTTCCAGAGCAAATCGGGACTAGAGCCCATGGCAGCTCCAAACGTAAGTCTTGTTTTATACGAGATCTGTTAGCTCGCGCGGTTCCCACTGGACCTGTAAACTCGCTTAAATTTTAGGGCCTGTTTGATTCGCGGGATGTGAAAATCATAGGAATAGGAAAAACGTAGGCTTAGAATGTCATGTCCAATTGAATCCTAGGATTTGGAGCCTACAGAAATTTATCTTAAATAAGTGTTTGATTCACATGAAAAGCAAAGGAATTGTAACATTAGGTTGAGGTGGATGGAAAGTTTCCTCCAAAACATAGCGCAATGCAATCCTATGAGAAAAATTCCTAAGGGTCAAATCCTATGAATCAAACGATGCACATAGAAAAAAATTCTAAGGATCAAAATCCTCCAAAAATCCTATGTGATTCCTTTGAATTAAACAAGGCCTTATAGGTCTAGAATGTTTACGTGATCCGCTAGAGTTGCTCTAAGTCGATCCATGGTATAACGCTAGCCCACCATCCACCTTTCCTAGCCCGAAACTGATGGCACGTGCTAGCCATATTCACTACAGGAACACCAAGCTAAGCCGATGACCAAAAACCGTCGGCGTAGCCCCGATCCCCGTCAGCGTAGGCTACGCCGAGGGCTGCCCTCGGCGTAGCTCCTCGGCAAAGACCTTCCTCAGCGGAGCGCACGGAGGTCTTCTGTGTATCGAAAAGCCGCCGGCGTAGCCTAACGGCCGGTTGCAAAAATATTTTTTTTTAAATGAATTGTTTGACTAGTTAATCTCTCACTTGGAATATTTTTTACAAAAATTACACTTAATCTTAGATCAAATGGTCGTCTTGGTCAGACTTCCCAGTCAGTCACCCATCCTCACTACTGCACCACCAGCACGCTTAACTTTGTATCCACAAAGCAGTTTATACCTTGTTGTCAATACTATGATATCAATCCTATTAACGCTTATATCATCATATCATATGTTTCTATTTTTTGAAATTACAAAGAATTATTTAAGTAAACAACAATGAATAAGTAAAAAATATTATTGAATTCAAATAAAAATATAATAATTTTATTTTTTGTATTTTTCTACTTAATATGGATTAATTAATATATTTAAATCTTTAAATCGGAATTCGACAAATAATATGTCTAAATTGATTAGAAAAATTATAGGAATCCAAATATGATATCCATATCAACTTATCACAAACTATGTCGTGATTCTAACTATAATTTTATTTGCCCATTTAAAACGGCAGGCATAAAGATTCTTAGCTCGGGGTTGGGACTCGCCAAACATGAAGTGGATCTCTAATGAAATAGCATATTGTGAACCTAAAAATGAATTTTTCAAAAAATCATGAGCATTAGATCATGTAACTGCAGTTCATATCTGACCCACTTCCTACCGATTCGGCAGAAATTTGTCCTTTTCAGCAGAAGTGGACAAAAAGGTTTACGTATCCCCGATTGGGACATCGTTCAGGTAAGGTGGTATAGTATTTTTTTTTAAATGGGGTGTTAGCATTTTTGTATTTAACGTTTGGTGTTGCTGCACAAAACACCCCGATTTTCGTGCTCCGAAAATAGAAAATGGATTTTCCGTGTGAACAAAAGGAAAAACTTCCTCCTGCAACATTGTTCGCCATCCCATGATGCACATGCATGCACAATATGGACACATTATCACAAACTATGTTGTGATTCTAGCCATAACATTGGTAGTTTGACCCAAAAGTCAGGAAACCTCGAATGAGATAGGTCATTTTGTGAAGGTTTTTTGAGACATAATCAATATACCAAGTTTGATATTTTTCCTCCCAACTATGTCACATAATATGATGCAACGCGAAGGTTTTACATTGTTTGGATCGTTTCTGAATTTGTTATGCCCATTTTAAACTATATGTAATGTTTTATGCTTCAATTAATTTTTATTTACAAATGTGTAATATTTGAGTTTAGATAGATAGATCTTATTTTTTCTGCAAATTTTAATATATTATTTGTATTTTTCTGAATTAGAATGATTTAGTTATGATTTTTCTAAGATTAATGAGATAAAAGAGAAAATAGTTATGCCGAGGGCAGCCGTCGGCGTAGCTCTCGTACGCCGAGGGCAATTCTACGCTGACGGCCAGCTCTGGGCCTACACCGACGACCCCGACTTTTAGCCGTCGGCGTAGCCTCTGGCCCTCGGTATAGCTTGTCGTTCCTTTAATGATTCTTTTGTTACTTTTGGCTTCACCGATCTCTCTGCCGACTGTCGTCGTTTTGACACAATTTAGTTCTAAACCAAATATAAAATTAACACATTATTTTTATCGATATTTGCCTATTCTCTGTATACATACATGTTACACCTGGGTGCATCTTGGGCTGGAGTGAACGATAATACCAGATAAAACTTTTAAAAATTTCGAGAAAAATCTGATTTTTTAATAATGTACATGTGTATTTCACATGTTTGCAAATTGATATGAAGAAAATCCATATGGCATGCCAGAGGAAAAACAAAAATATGTGTCGTAAAAGCAATTATGGCAGCACCTAATTCGTCATTTTTACCCATGTCACCGAAATCTCCCTTTTCAGTCCAAAGTGCATGTGCACACAACCCGTTCAGACGTGATTATTTCCAAGAACTTTTAACTAAGACTGCTTTTTACAACAATTGGTGTAACTGAAAAAAAAAATCAGTTTCAACAATTGTGCAAGTGACATGCACGAATCTGCACGTCAAAATCCAACGTCTAACGAGCTGAGTTGAGTTCTGAACAAATGAAATTAGCAAAACCCTTACCTATCCGTGTCAACTTCCTCACATGATTTGATGATCCATATCTACAACAACAACTGCTAGTAGTAGTAGTAGTAGTTACCTATTGGTTCTAAACATCTAAGCCGAAAAGGACAAGACACATTTTGTGTGACAGATACGCTTTGAGCAAGGTCTTAAACGTAAATGTGACTTCAGTATAAAACCTTGCTGCATCTCATCAGCTAACTTGCATCTCATCGGTGTGCCGGTCATGGACGATCTGCTCCTCTCACCATGGTCCGCCTTCCTCACGCCGTCCCCCGTGGACGGGTACCACGACCAGGTACTCGAGTTCACCTCCTGCGATGTCCCCGAGCAATGGCTGTTAGGCGAAATGGACGTTTCGGCCAAGAGCGAGAATGCTGATTACATGTGGTCTGCGGGGAGCTCGTCGCTCTCCCCAGACTCTACGCTCTGGGAGTTGCCACTGGCGAGTCTCCAGGACGACGGCTAAGCGTCGTGGACGGAAGCCAGGGCCACGTGTGGAGGGCCACAGCGTCAGCCACGTGGAAGCCGAGCGACAGCGCCGCGACAAGCTGAACCGCCGCTTCTGCGACCTCCGCGCTGCCGTGCCGACCGTGTCCCGCATGGACAAGGCCTCCCTCCTCGCCGACGCAGCCAACTACATCGGTGAGCTGCGGTCCCGCATCGCGCAGCTCGAAGAGGAGAGCCGGCAGGCGGCCGTCGCGTCAGCTTCCTTTCGAGGAGGATACGCCGGCGCGTCCCTCCTCCACGACCAGGCAGCCGACGAAGTGGTGGAGGTGCGGATGGTGGGGCGCGGTGAGGCGGCCGTACGCGTGACGACGACGGGGGGCGCTCTCCAAGCGCCTGCTCGCCTGATGGGGGCGCTCCGTTCTCTGGAACTGCAGGTGCAGCACGCGTGTGTTAGCCGTGTGCAGGGCGTCACCGTGCAGGACGTGGTCGTGCAAGTGCCAGCCGGACTTCAGCTCGACGACGGTGACAGCGCCATCCACTCCGCGCTGCTTCACAGGCTACGCGCCTAGACCAAGGAACCAACTGAGCTCCCCCTATGCTATTCTTTGGCACACGTATACCAACTCACCAGTCCGGAGCTCAGTATATCACAGATACACAACAACGGTTAATCTGCTCTCCTGCTTTAATCCATGCAAATAAATCATACGAATGATGCATAGTATATAGTATCCAACATCGTCTAAAAAGTACGAGCAATTAGTGAAGGCCTGTTTCAATCCATATGTGAGGATTGTCAGGCCTTCATGGGGTGTGTGTTTGTATTTTTTATGTATTTGCTTGTAATTTATCACTGTCGAACTTATGTTTGTTATAAATTGTCCTTGCCTTGCTGTATTTGGCCACTGGGATCTGCGACGGTTCATGCAAGAGGAAGGACAATAGTATAACCAACTGCTGGCTATAAGTCAAGTGTCATGTCATCTATAACCAACTTAGAGCTGGCATGTACAAATAATGTTCTACAAAAATATACTATTTTAGCACTACAAGGCTCACCTTTCACTCTCTCAAAGTGACTAGGAGCACGTGTTAGAGCTGACTCTTACATGAGAGCTCACTCTTCTTCTCTCTCCTCTTCTCTCTTTTCCTACTAGGCAAGAAAATAATATTTTAATCCATATAGCCAGCTGGCTAGGACTTATTGTACTTGCTCTAAGCAAGATGTCGGACATGAAATTCAACACGGACGGTATTATATTGAAACCATCGGAAACAAATATCTGTTAAAAATGGCCCACCTTTTATGTCACCCCACATCAGGTGGCGTATCAACACAAATACTTGTGGGACCACTGTAAAACCCTACGACTTTCGAAGCCACCGCACCTTTCTCTAAGAAAAACTAGACGCCACTCCACCTCCGTATGTCGGCCCCCTCCTCCAGCCTCGTCTGTGATGGACGGGTGGAGCATCCAGATTATAAATGGAGTTTTTATTTAAAGTAATGTTTAAAATAAGCTAGTTTAAGATTTAGGTAGCCGCTTCTATTTAGCCTCCACGTACGCAAATGGATATGAATTACTGATCTCCAGTCATTCATGTTAGGGTAATAGATCTTGTATTACCAGAGGGTCAAAAGGCCAGAATATATAGTATATGTACAGGTGCAAATATACAGGAAGCCCCTAACATATGGGGAAACTATAATATACAAATATACTCTAACACCCCCCCCCCCCCACACACACACACAAACTCATGGTGGATCCACAACACTGAGTTTGGAGAGTAAGAAATCATGCTGAGGCGCGGGTTTGTGCCTTTGTAAAGATCTCTGCCAACTGCAAGTCTGAAGGCACATAATGAAGCGCAACAACCTGATCCTGCACCTGAGCACGTGTATAAAAAGCATCAATACCAATATGCTTGGTCAGCTCATGCTTGACCGGATCACGTGCAATACTGATAGCACCTGTACTGTCTGACAAAAGTGGAGTGGGTGTCGTAACAGAGACCCCAAAATCTACAAGCAACCACCGTAACCAGGTCACCTCAGCAGTCACCGAAGCCATAGCCCGCAACTCAGCCTCAACGCTCGAACGGGAAACCGCTACCTGTTTCTTCGTCTTCCAAGCAACAAGCGAGCCACCAAGAAACACACAGTAAGCAGAAAGTGAACGACGATCCGTAGGATCATTCGCCCACGTAGCATCCGAGTAGCACTGGAGCTGGAGAGAGCTAGAACGAGGGAAGAAAAGGCGACGAGTAATCGTGCCACGAAGATAACGAAGAACACGAGGGAGATGACTGTAGTGAACAGTAGTAGGAGCTGAGACAAACTGGCTTAGAATATGAACAGGATAAGAGATATCAGGACGGGTGACAGCAAGATAAACGAGACTCCCAACAAGATGGCGATTACGAGTGGGATCGGGAAGAGGATCACCATCCGTAGGACGAAGCTTAGCATGAAGCTCCATAGGAGTCTCAACGGTGCGCTCATCCGTAATAGCAGCCCGCGCAAGAAGATCCTGAATATACTTTTCCTGAGAGATAGAAAACCCATCAGAAGTGGAGAAGACCTCAATCCCAAGAAAGTAGCGAAGAGGACCAAGATCAGTCATAAGAAACTGATCACGAAGATGAGCCTTGACAAAGGAAATATACTCAGGATCATCACCAGTAATGATCATATCATCAACATAGAGAAGGAGAAGAGTGCGTCCACGAGGAGAAGTGTGAACAAAAAGCGCTGGATCAAGAGAACTAGGAGAGAAACCAGCAGCAGTCACCACAGAGGCAAAGCGCTCAAACCAGGCACGAGGGGCCTGTTTCAGGCCATAAAGGGAACGTCGAAAACGACAAACCATCCCATCGGGAACAGAATACCCAGGAGGAGGCTGCATATAAACCTCCTCACTCAAGTTGCCATTAAGAAAAGCATTCTAAACATCAAGCTGGGACACAGACCAGCGTCGAACAGAAGCAACAGCAAGAAGAGTACGCACAGTAGTCATATGGGCCACAGGAGCAAAGGTCTCATCATAGTCACGACCGTGTTCCTGCTGAAAACCACGAGCCACAAGACGCGCTTTATAGCGCTCAAGAGATCCATCAGAGCGGGTCTTAATTTTATAGACCCACTTACACGTGATAGGACGAACACCGGAAGGGGGAGAGACAAGATCCCAGGTGCCAGTGCGCTCCAGCGCAGCGATCTCCTCAGCCATGGCAAGCTGCCATTCTGGATGACACGCGGCATCCCGATAAGAAGTTGGCTCGGAGACAACAGAGAGACCATACTGACTAGGGGAGTAACGGTCTGGAGCACGACGCTGACGAACAGGCCGTGAGGAAGGAAGCTCATCCGCGGAAGATGAATCATCAGAAGAGGAGGAAGAAGGAGTCACGGAGGAAGGATCCGAAGCCGGATACCGAGGATAACTAGGGGAACTAGACGGAGGAGAGGATGGCGCCGAAGACAAAGGAGGCGCAGCAGAAGGAGGAGGTGGAGGAGAAGAGACAGCGGAAGGTGTATCAGGAAAAAGAAGAAAAGAGAGATCATCCATTGGGTAAGTTCCAGAGGTGGGGCGAGGATAGAAAGGACGCGTCTCATCGAACATGACGTCACGAGAGATGCGCATACGACGACCAACGGGGTCCCAACAGCGATAGCCCTTATGCTCATCACTATAGCCAAGAAAAACACACTCAACAGACTGAGCGGTTAGTTTGGTGCGTTCACGAGGAGGGAGAAGGACATAGAAAACGCAACCAAATAAACGAAGAGTCGAGTAGTCTAGACAGGAGCCAGAGAGACGCTCGAGAGGAATGCCACCCTGAAGAGCAGCTGAAGGCTAGATATTAATGAGGTAAGTCGACGTAGCGACAGCCTCGGCCCAGAAATGTGGCGGAAGAGAGGAAGCAATCATCATAGCACGGGTAGTCTCAAGAATATGACGATGCTTACGCTCGACGACACCATTTTGAGCATGGGCGCCGGGACACGAGAACTGAGCAAGGGTGCCCTGCTCAGCAAGGATGCCACGCAGGTGCTGGGAGATATACTCTCCTGCAGAGTCAACAAGAAATACACGAATAGGCGTGGAATACTGAGTACGAACCATGGCCACAAAGCGCTGATAAATAGCAAGCACCTCGCTGCGAGAGCGCATAAAAAATAACCAGGTGTACCGTGAAAAATCATCAATAAACAAAATATAGTATCGGTGGCCCCCTTTTGAAGCAAAGGGAGCTGGACCCCACACATCTGAATGAACTAAATCAAAAGGTCCCTGAGATACAGACACACTAGTAGGATAGGGAAGCTGAATCTGTTTACCTAACCTACAACCCTGACACGAATGTAACAATGACACATCTCCTGAGACAAGCCCCAGAAGATCACGACGAACTAAAGATGATAAACGAGAGCTACAAAGATGACCCAGCCGATGATGCCACTGCTGAAACGAGCCAGTGACAGAAGCAGCAACCGCAGGAGAAGTGGCAGAAGAAGTGTCAGCGGAAGGAACGCGAAGCCAGTCTAACTCCCATAGCCCCGGAGACTCAATGTTGCGAGGGCCAGCTCCAACCATAGCCTGTGTACAACGGTCCTGAACAGCACAAGAATCAACATCAAGAATGACACGACAACCAGAATCAGTAAGCTGACTAGCAGAGAAAAGTTTCATCTTAAGGCTGGGAACATGAGAAACATCAGGAATAGAGAAGGAGGAAGTAGAAAGGGTGCCTCGACTGGAAACAGGAAGAGAGGTACCATCAGCCGTAATAACACGGACAAGAGAAATAAGAGAACGAAGAGCAGAAAGAATAGAAGACGCAGAAGTCCTATGAAAAGAAGCTCCAGAATCCAGATACCACGGGGATGACGTACCTGACTGTGTAGAAGGTGATGGTCGCGTGGTGCCAGAAGAACTAGACAAAGAACCAGCAGTACCCGACGAGGAGGAGCCTGTAGCAGCGAGCAGACTACGAAGACCACGAATAATATCCTGATCAGACAGAGCACCAGCATGGGGTCCAGAAGCACCAGCAGGAGGTCCAGAAGCAAACGCAGAAGATCCCGAAGAACCATACTGCCGACGATCAAGATACTGCTGACGTAAGTGTGGATCCCTCGTCCAGCAGCCAGAGATATCGTGGCCAGGCTTGCCACAGTGGGCGCAGGGAGGACGAGAACCACGAGGCTGCTGAGACTAACTCTGACCCTGGGCAGGTGGAGCAGAGAGTAGCGGCGGCGCTAGAGACCGCGACGAAGCCGGCGGCATGGGGGGACCATGAGCAGCAAGAACAGAAGGAACCTCAAGAAGACCAGCACCACGAAGACGAGTCTCCTCAGCACGAAGCTCAGCCAGTACCTCAGAGAGCGGAACACGACCACGGGCAAGCAGCTGGGCACGACGCGGCTCAAACTCCTTGCGGAGCCGCGACAAGAACTCAAAGACGCGCTGAAACTCCAGATCCGCGCGCACAATCAGACAGCAGGGACAGGTGTTACACACCGCTGTAAGAAGAGAGTCAAGCTGACGCCAAATAGCAACACTCTGAGTATAGAAATCATCAATAGTGGAATCACCCTGCTTAAGAGCATGCTCCTGACGAACCACATACAGATAAAGAGCATCTCTAGACGGCTGATAGCGTTGACGAAGAAAAGCCCACTGAGCAGCAGCAGTGGGAAGATCCATGAACTCAACAGCATACTGAGGCAGAACACTAGAAGTGAGAACAGCAGCAACACGAGCATCCTCATCTATCCACTGAGTGTAGTCAGCCAGATCCAGCCGGTAGGTCGCAGTAGCAGTAGAATACTCCTGAACCTAGCGCTCATAATCAGCCCGAGTAGAATCATCAGCACTCTGGGCTGCATCCTTGACCGCCTGAGTAGCCTCGGGGGCAACGGCAACGGGTGGTGGTGCAATAGGCGTCGGAGGCAGAACGGGGCGCGGTGGACAGGAGACCTCACCAGAAAGCACACCCCAAAGAGGAAGTCCCCGCATATGGACGCGCATGAAGGCAGCGAAATCAGGATAATTCGCGCCATCAAAAAGCACCGGGCAGCGAGGAATCGCAACATAGCCCGACGAGGAAGACATAGCTATTATTATTTATTTATTTATTATTATTTTTTTGTCGAACTAGATCCGAACTAGAATCGGATCAGAACACTGGGCGGCGGCGGCGGCCGGGGTGGGTCGGCAGCGGCGGCGGCGGCCAGCAGCGGGCGAGGGAGAGGGGCCAGCGGTGAAGGTGGCGACGGGGTCGGCGGCGGGGGCGGCCGGCGGTGGCGGGACGAGGAGGCGGCGGCGGCGGCCGGACGCGGCGGCGAGGAGCCAGGGCGGGCGGCGGCGGCGGCGAGGTGTCGGGGCGGGCAGCGGCGAGAGAAAATAAAAGCCTTACGTCTCTGATACCATGTTAGGGTAATAGATCTTGTATTACCAGAGGGCCAAAAGGCCAGAATATATAGTACATGTACAGGTGCAAATATACAGGAAGCCCCCTAACATATGGGGAAACTATAATATACAAATATACTCTAACAATTCATTCGACGATGAAATTTTCTTTTCGACGTCAATGGTGGTGCTGAAAGATTAAAATTCTCTAGATACGGGCCTGCAGATCTTGCTTCACCATATTGATCTTGAATTTTTTTCTCATGGTTGCCACAAGAAGGATTGTCCTCGTGAAATTAGTCTCGGATGCTACGTCCTTAACAATGGTGATTCTAATATTTTCCAGCGATATCGGCTGGACTGTTTGATTGCTTTTTTCTAAAATACTAGTGTTGGTACTCTTGGCCGTGTTGGTTGATTACCTAATGGTTAAGTTTGTGCATGTAGGCTTGGCATTGCGGGTTAAATTAAAATTATGGGAGAACTGTCATTGATATTTACAGGTGTATGATTTGCTATCTATATCATTTTTATTCACTTGCATTCAGAAAAATACAAAATTGTGTCATGCGAGAAGAAAGAGTTTGACGACCTCGAAGACAAATTACCACTATGTACTAGTCGCTAATATAAATATATCACCATATTGATTGTAAAAGTACACAAATGGGAGCTGCATATAATTTGTGGGGTCAACAAACTCACAACTTTTCAGTAAAATCCAATGAATTTATATACTCCCTCCGTCCCAAAATAAATGACGTGGATTTGTCTAGATTCGCATGTATATTTAGACACATTTTAGTATATAGATACATCCTAATATAGATAAATCAAAGTCACTTATTTTGGTAGGGAAGGAGTATTTAGTAACGGTCGGCCCTGATATACAAGAAGGTTGTCCCCACGTGTAGCCCCTAAACATAAACCCTTGGTGGGGCAATCTCAATTAAATGTTCACTAGCAACAGTAGATAAACAGGGCTACTTTTCTATGATATAACACTAGTATAAAATGGACCTTTGGTCCAGAGCATTAGTCCAGGTTCTGGTGCAAACCGGGACTAATGCCCTGGTCCCGACGGCTAGAAATAGCCGCAGGGTCCAGAAAACATTAGTCCCGGTTCGTAGGAGACATTTAGTCCCAGTTCGTTTAACAAACCGGGACTAAAGGGTCTGGTCCCGGTTTGTTAAACGAACTAGGACTAAAGGGCCCAACTATATCTTCTTTCTCTCCCCTGCTCGAGCCATTTTAAGCTCACACAAGCATCTCCCTCAAATTTCTTCCCTCAAGCTCGAGTTCTTGCCAATTTTTCTCAAAATTTGTGAAGATTTTTTGGCTCCACATTTATCTAAGGGTCCTAAGAGGTTAGCAACTTCATCCTTTCAAATTTCATTGCTAGTTTTACCTCATTTCATGCTCTCGGAATGGAGGGATTTGTGTGGATTCTATCTCTATATATCTGGTTAATTTGGCACATAGTTCTCGAAATTTATTTGATTCATCGAAGCACAGAGATACATGAGTTCATCCTATCTATATATCTTTGTTTGGCACATAATCTCGAAATTCAGACGATTCACAGATGCATCATGCCGCCGTCGAGCAACAAAATATCCTTCTTCTTCTTCTACTTGCCGTCACAAAATCCATTGCACTAAAAATAAGAACCAAAACTATGAAGGAATACATATATATAGTGGCGCCCTAGCATTTTAGTCATCGACCTTTAAGCAAACCAAAAACATGAACACGCCGTGGAGCTACCAAACTAAATTAGGGAGTGCCTCTATGGCGAGCTCCTCGAAGATGTCTGAGGATGGGATCCTAAGACATCTTCGAGAAACTCTGCCGTAGTGGTGTCCCTGCTCTCGCACACCATCTTTTAGTTTATATCTTCTCTAGCTAGATCAGTATGCTGGTGGAGCTAACTAATTTCACATTTTAGGGAATGCCTCTACGACGAGCTCCTCGAAGATGTCTGAGGACGAGGTCCTAAGATATCTTCGAGAAGCTCCGCCGTAGTGGTGTCCCTGGTCTCACACACCATCTTGCAGTTCTTCACAAGAATGCATACCTATTTATAGATTAAGCAGCACAACATAGTGCCGGGCACTAATGACATAATGTCGACACACTCACCCTTGGCATAGTGCTGCCACCCACCCAAAATAGTGTCGTCATATACTGGCTTAGTGCTGCCCTCTAAGGACATTGTTGGGTCCGCAGCATAGAAAATAAAAAATTTCCTACGGTGTGAACTACACGCCAAGATCTATCTAATAGTTACAAAGTAACAGGTGGACATACATCCAACGAGAACTTACCCTCGAAGACAACGAGTTTTTTTAACGAGTAGGAACTCGTGCTTGATGTAGTCGTACACTTGCCGATCTCAAGATCGTGACGAAGTACGAGCAGGTCCGGCTCCAGCACGTCTTTCAGATCCAGCTCCAGCACCACCAAGTCCAGCACCGCAAAGCAGTCATGCATCCGTGATCGCACACACGTACGGTACCCCGATAACCTCCGTCCCTCGCTCCAGCTAAGAAACGGAAGCAGCAACTCCTTTCCAGATAAAGCCACCGGGAACATGTATCTCACTAATCCGAGACCATGGGGAATAATACTAGAGGGGGGGAGAGATCCTTCACAAGGAGATCTGAGGAAGAAGGAGGAGGAGGGTGGCCTTTTATAGGAGGAGGGGAGCTGCCCCTCCTCTCCATGGCTGGCGCATGGGGGGTGACTCCTCACCTCCCCCATTCATGTGGTGGTAACCCCTCCATATTAAAATGCCTCTTCACATTCCCTTTTAAAGTCCCCACTTTAAATGCATTAAAATTCTCCAAGTTTAATGCTCTCTCATTTAATAAAACTCTTTTATTAAATGAGAGAGCATTAAACTTGCTCCAGCAAAGCAGCAAAAGCAGCAACTCCTTTCCAGATAAAGCCACCGGGAACATGTATCTCGCTAATCCGAGACCATGGGGAATAATACTAGAGGGGGAGAGAGATCCTTCACAAGGAGGTGTGAGTGAGAAGTGAGGAGAGGGTGGCCTTTTATAGGAGGAGGGGGGTGTCCCTCCTTCATGGCCGGCGCATGGAGAAGGTGCCTCTTCACCTCCTCCATTCATGTGGTGGTAACCCCTCCACATTAAAATGCCTCTTCACATTCCCTTTTAAAGTCTCCACTTTAAATGCATTAAATTTCTCCAAAATTAATGCTCTCTCATTTAATAAAACTCTTTTATTATTTTTATTCAGAATTTTGTTAATTACTTTAATTAACAAACATTCACATAAAACCCCTTGCAACATTTCAATATTACATGCAGAACCAATTTCAGCAATTTCACCCGAAACAGTTTCAGTGTCTATTGAAATAATTCCAGCGCTTTCTTAAATCTTTATCTGAAACATATTTGCTCCAAATGGTGTCGGTATCCCTTAAGTGTGTCACCCTACGGTTCGCGGATAATGCAGACATGATCGAGACCCCTCTCCGATCAATAATCAGCAGCGAGACCTGGAGATCCATACTGACTCCTACACATTCAACGATGACTTCTATGATCGTGAGAACCTTTAACGCTAGTAACTAAATCCCTTTGTCTCGCGATATATTACATGTTCGAGATTCGATCATCGGTATCTCGATACCTAGTTTGATCTCGTTTCTGACATGCACTCTTTTCTCGTTCCCGTGATATAACATTCTAGTGATCACATCACTTGCTTGCAAGCTATCTTAATGTGATATCACCGAGAGGGCCCAGAGTATATCTATCCGTTATCGGGATTGACAAATTCCACTCTTGATCCATGAGCCTCAACATAACACCTTCGTAGCACTGAACCCATCTTTATAGTCACCATGTTACTGTGTGACATTTGATGTTATCAAGATACTCTTCCGGTGTTAGCAATTAACATGATCTCATGATCTAAGGATAAAGATTACTTCGTATGATGTTATAGCAATATAAACATAATGAATTTGATCGTAATGCTATACTTTGGATGAATGTTCATCACATCATTCCACCAATGTTGTGACCTCGTTATTAACAACATCCAATGTCCATGATCAGGAAACCTTGATCATCTTGTTAATCAACGAGCTAGTCTATAAGAGAGGCATAACTAGGAACCCTTTTTGTTTATTAAACACTCATGTATTGACGTTTCCGATCAATACAATTATAGCATGCAAAATAAGCATTTATCATAAACATGGAATAAGATAATAACCACTTTATTATTGCCTCTCGGGGATATTCCCTTCAGTCTCCCACTTGCACTAGAGTCAATAATCTAGTTTGAAAAACTTTGCGTATTGAACACCTATGTCTTTCTTGTGTTGCATATACGCTATTGCTAGTGGTTAACATAATCTCTGGATCTGACAGTTTCAGGTCCGTGTGTATTTGCATGTCTTTGCGTCTCTACACATCACTCATTCTCAAATGAGATGGCATTGTATAAATTTGGTCCTTTGGTGAGACCTTTAGTTCATTCGGCTCAAAATATGTTGATATTATTGTCACACAATATATCTTCATAGTATTAGCCCACTTTGAACCACACCTAGTTTGATAACAAACTACTTAACACAAATGCCCTCCTTTGCTGCTACTAGTTATATACTTAGCCTTTTGTTGTAGTATCCGTCACAATGTCTCAACTTTGGAACTCATCCAAATCCATCATGGAACATCCTTTCCATTACATTGTGCCACCCATAGTCTAAATTGAGATAAATTTAATTTGTATCTTGTGACAAAACTAGTATCAATGTAACACTTTACAATGAACTACCTTTAACTATTTGTCACTTATACATTATATATTCTTAGTTCTTCCAAAGCTCATAAGAATATCTTTACTATTGTCCAATGATCATCTTATGAATCATTCTGGTATATGCTCATAACATTTAGAGCATAGGACATTCTGGATATATACATATCATGGTATAATCGATCAAAATATTCATGTTATTTTACTCACAAAGTGTTGAAACACTTGGATTTTGATACAATCCTTTCCATGCAGCAAGAACCTTTCTTGTTGTTTCCATATTGAACCCTTTCAGTATCTCATATATGTATGTCTGGCACAACCATATTTGCGCCTTAATCTATCCATTTAGATATTGATGCCAAATATTTCGGTTTGCCCAAGTCTTTCATCAAAATCTTATTTTAATGAAATTCTTAACTTGTGTCAATACAAGATACATCATTTCCAATCAACAATATGTCCTCTACATAATGTATTAGAAATATGTCTCAGCGCTCCCACTTAATTTCTTGCAAATGCAAGCATCTTCATCATCTCCGATGAATTTAAACTCTTTTAACAGTTTCATCATGGTGAAGATTCCAACTCTGCTATGCTTACTTCAACTGTTGAAGTTTACATGCCCTTTTAGCACCCTTTGAATTAACAAACCCCTTCGGACCATGTCATGTACATGTCCTAGGTTACCATTCTATTAGAAGAACCTTGTTTTGTTTATTCAACTACCATATACCAAATTATATGTAGTGGTTGCTACATTAATCCGTCAAGACTATATATCGCTATGAAAGATCAAATCTTGTCATAGTCAACTCCTTGAACATTGTCGTAAACTTCTTTCCGACATGTCGACTATTTCATAGATGTTAAACATCCATGTCTTATTTCTTTATAGATCCAAACACGACCGATAGGCTTCACACCTTTCCGGCGGGTCTTCCAAGTTCAGAAACTTGATTTCTCGTGTATGGATACTATCACGGATTCTATGCCTTCTAGTCATTTTATGGAGTCAGGGCCCATCATCGCTTCTTTGCATGTAGTCGGTTCATCATTGTCAAAACAATAACGACTTGCTTATCAAATCTTACTATTTGATTCTTATCGACCCACATGGTTCTATAGGAACTCTAATCTCCGAGAACTCACCTTTTGTAATCACGAGAGCCATGAGCATTGTGGCCGCCACCGGGACACTTTCCGGCGCTGCGCTACTTAGCACATATAGCTAAGGTTCAACAACCTTATCAAAGTTCTATTGTCCTCCCACTTAACTTTTCACGAAAAGTTCATTCTCAGGAAACTTGACGTTCCAAGTAACAAACTCTTTTGTCCTTGGTGTTATGGAGAAATTCCCAACAAATTCTTTGGGATAACCTACAAAGACGTGTTTATCCGACTTTGGTTGTAAACATTTTACTTATGCACAACATACCAAAATTTAAGAAAAGACAATTCGGGTTTTATCCCAAACCATAACTTATATGGTGACATTTCAACGGATCACGATGGTGCTCTTTTCAGTGTAAAAGCGGTAGTCTCTAAAGCTTCAATCTTTAAAACATAATGGCAGTTTTATAAATGACACCTTTGATCTTTCCATGTCAAACATGGTTTGATTTCATCTCTCGAATATGCCATACTCCTATGGTTTACCGGGAAATCCAAATTCATGGAACAATTCCGCAAATCTTAGGTGTTTTGCTAAACATGTAACTCAAATATCTTCCTTTACGATCAAATCATAAACTCTTTTATTTTTTTTGTTACAATGATTTTTCACTTCATCTTGAAAGTCTTTGAACAACTTTCAAATGTTTCACACTTCTTCCTTATTAAGTAAATATACAGATATATTCACTCAAATTTTTGAAGAAAGCATATGAAGCAAAAAGATCCATCGTATATGGCTACACATAATGGACTATGCACATCAAAATGCACAATTTCCAATAAGCTAGTCATCCGTTCCTCTCTGGCCTATGGACGGAGTTTCAATTATCTCGAGGAAAGTCTCACATGCGTCAATTGATCAAAATCAAAGACTCCAAAAATCCATCAACATGGAGTTTCTTCATGTTTTCTTTCCAATATAATTTAAATAGCGATGTCACTTCATAAGTGATCTTTCAATCATTTTTCTTGCGACATTTTAGCAATAGTGTTTATGGATGTGATTTCTCCCACTAGACTTGTAAAAGTTCATCCATCCTTTATGGAATACGGTAATTATTTGAACAACCATTGTTCTCGTAATACCGGAACAAAATAACAATTATTAAAACAAATCTTGAAGACTAGGTTTAACGACAACGAAAAAGCACAATAACACTTTATTTGTTTTCGATGATCATCATCACTTATTCTCTTGCTAGTTACTTAGGCCATAGCAGTTCATGAATTACGTTCTCCTGTATGACACTTCATACCAACCAATTCGGTATCCAATACCTAAGAAGCAAATTGTTTAATAAGCAAGGAATACAACCATAACATGTATATCTTCTATATACCCAAGTTGGACATCTCCAACCTTTTATTTTCTGCCAAATATTTTATAGATTCTCTTACAGCAATTTCTTTTCTTTTAAAAGAATCTATCAACATCAATAGTGGTGTCATCAACATGACACATGGTACAAAGCGTATATAGTCAAATACTAATACCTTTGGACTTGCACTTTGAAGTGGATCACCATCATCAAATGTTTGATGTTCTTTCAAAAATTCATTCTTTAGTAATCTATTAGTGTAGTAAACATTTTACTTACATCTTCTATTCATCCTTATCATGACAACTTTCATGATCAAGCTACTATAGATTATAATGAAGAATCACGAGTATAATATCAGTTCCCAAAACCTTTTGGTAGATTCGGATGCCTAGCATCTCCATCCTTCACAAATTCTCATACAATATGAGAACATGTATTTTGCTAAATTATACTCTATCATAATGCAACCAAAAAACATTGTTTCAGATATCACAATATCTTTCACACATGATGGTTTCTGAAACAATTTTCAGCTCCAATATAATCTTGATATTAAAACAACTTTTTGAATATCAATAATCATGGAGGCAAACATGATACTTTAGATACTAACATTGGAATTCTTACTCTTGATTTAATACTACATATTAAACTTCATGGAGTAAATAGAGTTTGCTGAAAGTTTGCAATATGACTTATAAACTTTAAATTGACATTCAAAACAATACGATACCAGTTCGTAAAGTAAATATACAGAATTCTATAGTTCTATTATCTCAAATAAAAACTAAGCCTAAGGTAGAAAACGAATGCCAATGACTACAACAAACTATGCAAATTCACTTTGATTTAATTTATGACAAATTGAGTTTGACTAATCCAAATTACTAATGAACTCCCACTCAAAAACGATATCCCTCGTGTCTTTTTGGTGATTACATGAATCAAATCCACTACACCAAGTCCGATCATCACGTGAGTTGATGTAGCTTCAAAGGCGAGCATCTATATGGGCATCATATCAACTATATGACTCATGCTTAACCTTTCGGTCCGTGTTCCGAGGCCATGTCTGTATATGCTAGGCTCGCCAAGTAAGAACCTTAGTATCCCCGTGTGTAAAACTGTCTTACACCCGTTCCTATGAAAGCGTATATTCGAGTACACCCGATCATCACGTGATGTCTCGAAACACGATCCATAAAACGGTGCATACTTAAGGAAGAACACATTTTATCGTGATATTTAAATGAGGGATTATCTTATAATGCTACCAAAAGCGCCAAACTAGCAGTATAAGATGCTAACATCTAATGTGTAATGTGAGATGATATGGTCCATGCATTTGATCACTATCACTTGCATCGTGGTATGATCTCTATCATTCCTTTGTGTGTAAGGCCAAGGTCTATGGAACTTACATGTTGAGTGTGTTGTAAGAGTATCTATCATACATCTACTTACAACAATACCATATCAAGACACTAGCCCAGCAACGATCTAAACTAGACGCCTCTAATTTATCAATTGCAAGTTTTACGTGGCTTAGGGCTTTCGGAGATCGAACCTTTCTCACCTACGAACATGAACCACAACGAGCATAACCAAGTTATTAGCAACTCGTTGTAAATCAGATATTGACTATAGTAGGAGAGACAGACAACCGCCAGCTCTTATGCAAAACAAGTTGCATGTCAGTCGTGGAACCGGTCTCATGTACGATGACATGTAAGGTTGGTCTGGGCCGCTTCATCCCACTATGCCACCAATATAAAAAATACATGGAAGATGCAATAACATGATCATCATCGCCCACATATAAACATATGTGTACTACCCGTGCAAAGCACCTACGCATAGACCTAGCTCTGATAACACTGTTGGGTCCGCAGCATAGAAAACAAAAAATTTCCTACGGTGTGAACTACACGCCAAGATCTATCTACTAGGTACAAAGCAATGGGTGGACATACATCCAACGAGAACTTACCCTCGAAGGCAACGAGTTTTGTTAACGAGTAGGAACTCGTGATTGATGTAGTCGTAGATTTACCAATCTCAAGATCGTGAGGAAGTCCGAGTAGGTCCGGCTCTAGCACGTCCTTCAGATCCAGCTCCAGCACCACCAACTCCAGCACCGCAAAGCAGTGGTGCATCCGTGATCGCACACACGCCCGGTACCCCGACAACCTCCATCCCTCGCTCCCGCAAAGCAGCGAAAGCAGCAACTCCTTTCCAGATAAAGCCACCGGGAACATGTATCTCGCTAATCCGAGATCATGGGGAATAATACTAGAGGGGGAGAGAGATCCTTCACAAGGAGGTGTGAGTGAGAAGTGAGGAGAGGGTGGCCTTTTATAGGAGGAGGGGGTGCCCCTCCTTCATGGCCGGCGCATGGAGGAGGTGCCTCTTCACCTCCTCCATTCATGTGGTGGTAACCCCTCCACATTAAAATGCCTCTTCACATTCCCTTTTAAAGTCTCCACTTTAAATGCATTAAGTTTCTCCAAATTTAATGCTCTCTCATTTAATAAAACTCTTTTATTATTTTTATTCATAATTTTGTTAATTACTTTAATTAACAAACATTCACATAAAACCCCTTGCAACATTTCAATATTACATGCGGAACCAATTTCAGCAATTTCACCCGAAACAGTTTCGGTGTCTATTGAAATAATTCCAGCGCTTTCTTAAATCTTTATCTGAAACATATTTGCTCCAAATGGTGTCGGTATCCCTTAAGTGTGTCACCCTACGGTTCGCGAATAATGCAGACATGATCGAGACACCTCTCCGATTAATAATCAGCAGCAGGACATGGAGATCCATACTGACTCCTACACATTCAACGATGACTTCTGTGATCGTGAGAAACTTTAACGCTAGTAACTAAATCCCTTTGTCTCGCGATATATTACATGTCCGAGATTCGATCATCGGTATCTCCATACCTAGTTTGATCTTGTTTCCGACATGCACTCTTTTCTCGTTCCCGTGATATAACATTCTAGTGATCACATCACTTGCTTGCAAGCTATCTTAATGAGATATCACCGAGAGGGCCCAGAGTATATCTATCCGTCATCGGGATTGACAAATTCCACTCTTGATCCATGAGCCTCAACATAACACCTTCGTAGCACTGAACCCATCTTTATAGTCAGCCTGTTACGGTGTGACATTTGATGTTATCAAGATACTCTTCCGGTGTTAGCAATTAACATGATCTCATGGTCTCAGGATAAAGATTACTTCGTATAATGTTATAGCAATATAAACATAATGACTTTGATCGTAATGCTATACTTCGGATGAATGTTCATCACATCATTCCACCAATGTTGTGACCTCGTTATTAACAACATCCAATGTCCATGATCAGGAAACCTTGATCATCTTGTTAATCAACGAGCTAGTCTATAAGAGAGGCATAACTAGGAACCCTTTTTGTTTATTAAACACACATGTATTTATGTTTCCGATCAATACAATTGTAGGATGCAAATAAACATTTATCATAAACATGGAATAAGATAATAACCACTTTATTATTGCCTCTCGGGCATATTCCCTTCATACATAGTGTCGACATGTAGTCGCCACATCCACATTTAGTCCCGATTGGTGCCTCCAACCAGGACTAAAGGTTCATCATATCTTTAGTCCCGGCTGTTGGCTTTAATTTTGTTTTTTAGACCAGTACTAATTTTATCATCATGATTCTGTTTGATGTACTTAATTATATAATGCAGATGAGCGGGCAATGGATATACGCTGACCGACTCTCTAGCGAGTTCATTAAAGGCGTGCATTCTTTTCTCCTTGTGGCCGAGGAAAACAAGCTGAATGGTTTTATGTCTTGTCCATGTGGTGTCTGTCGGAATCATAAGGAATACTCTTCCTCAAGAGTCCTTCACAGCCACCTGTTTCGGTCCGGTTTCATGACCGGCTATAATTGTTGGACCAAGCACGGAGAAAGAGGGGTTATTATGGAAGACAACTAATAATAAGAGAATGATAACGATTAACCTAATATGTCCCCTTAATATGATGGTACTACAATGGAAGACAATGATGAAGAATGGGAATCAAATCTGCCCGATGATGATCTTAGTCGGGTCATTGTTGATGCCTAGGAAGAATGAGTAACTGAACGGGAGAGGTTGAAGTTCAAGAAGGTGTTAGAGGATCACAACAAATTGTTGTACCCAAATTGTGAAGATGGGCACAAAAAACAGGGTAGCACACTAGAATTGTTGCAATGGAAGGCAGAGAACGGTGTCACTGACAAAAGATTTGAAAAGTTGCTGAAAATAATGAAGAAGTTTCTTCCAAAGGATAACGAACTGCCCGCCAGTACCTACGAAGCGAGGAGTACGAGAATTTGGATGCATGTCTAGTATGCACTTCATTGCGGTATAAGATAAGATGAGATGACCCTGGTGATGTTGAGGGCGAGAACCACATGAAGAGGGTTCCTGCCAAGGTGATGTGGTATGCTCCTATAATACCACGGTTGAAACGTTTGTTCAGGAACAAAGATCATGCCAAGTTGTTGCGATGGCACATGGAAGACCATAAGAAAGACGAGATGTTGAGACACCCCGCTGATGGGTCGCAGTGGAGAAAAATCGAGAGAGAGTTCCCAGACTTTGCAGGTGACGCGAGGAACATATGGTTTGGTCTAAATATAGATGGCATGAATCCTTTTGAGGAGCAGACCTGCAGTCATAGCACCTGGTCTGTGACTCTGTGTATCTATAACCTTCCTCATTGGTTGTGCATGAAGCGGAAGTTCATTATGATGCCAGTGCTCATCCAAGACCCGAAGCAACCTGGCAACGACATTGATGTGTACCTAAGGCCATTAGTTGAAGAACTCTTACAGTTGTGGCATGGACAAGGTGTACATGTGTGGGATGAGAACAAGCAGGAGGAATTTGACCTACGGGCGTTGTTGTTCATAACAATTAATGATTGGCCTACTCTTAGTAACATTTCAGGACAGACAAACAAGGGATACAATGCATGCATACACTTTTTAAATGAGACTGGACGTATATATTTGGATAAATGTAAGAAGAATGTGTACCGAGGAAATCGTCGTTTTCTTCCGCCCACGCACACCCTAAGAAAGAAAGGTAAGCATTTCAATGGTGAGGCAGACAGCCGCTGTAAGCCTATATGCCGTACTGGTGATGATGTATTTGATAGGATTTAAAAGTAATCTTTGGAAAGGGTCCTGGTAGACAATCTATTCTGAAGGATGATGTCGGACACGCACCCATGTGGAAAAAGAAATCTATATTTTGGGAGCTACCCTATTGGAAAGTCCTAGAGGTCCGCTCTGCAATTGACGTGATGCACCTGACGAAGAATCCTTGCGTGACGCTGCTAGGCTTCTTGGGTGTGTATGGGAAGAGCAAAGATACACCTGAAGCACGGCAAGACCAACAACGTATAAAAGACCGAGACGGCATGCATCCATAGCTGTTTGAAGGTACTGCTAGCTACGCTCATACCAAAGAAGAGAAGGAAATCTTTTTGAAGTCCTTTACAGTATCAAGGTCCCATCTGGTTTCTCGTCGAACATAAAGGGAATAATAAATATGGCAGAGAAAAAAATTTAAAAACCTAAAGTCTCATGACTGCCATGTGCTTATGACACAGCTGCTTCTGATTGCATTGAGGGGACTCCTGCCAGAAAATGTTCGAGTACCCATTGTGAAGCTATGTGCGTTTTTCAATGCAATTTGTCAGAAGGTAATCAGTCTAGATAGTCTACCAAGGTTACACAGAGATGTGGTCCAATGTCTTGTCAGCTTCGAGTTGGTGTTCCCACCATCCTTCTTCAATATTATGACGCACCTCCTAGTTCACCTAGTCGAAGAGATTAACATTCTCGGTCCTGTATTTCTACACAATATGTTCCACTTTGAGAGGTTAATGGGAGTCTTAAAGATATATGTTCATAACCGTGCTAGGCCAGAAGGAAGCATCTCAAAGGGATATGGAACAGAGGAGGTCATTGAGTTTTGTGTTGACTTTATTCCTAAACTTAAGCCCATCGGTGTTCCTGAATCACGGCATAAGGGTAGATGAGTGGAAAAGGCATGCTAGGAAAGAAAGCAAGGATATGTATGGACGCACATTCTCTCACTAAGGCACACTACACAGTTATGCAAATTTCCACCTTGGTGGCTCCGTATATTGAGGAACACAAGAATATTATGCACTCCAACAACCCGGGAAGCCTGGCTCCTGGATTAGAGATGAGCACATGAGGACTTTCGGCGGTTGGTTGCAGACACATCTCATGAATGACAGCAATGTTGGAGAGCAGTTGTACTTGTTGGCCAGGTCACCATCTTCTACTATATTGACTTTCTAAGGGTACGAGATAAATGGGAATACATTTTACACGATCGCCCAAGATAAAAAGAGCACCAACCAAAATAGTGGTGTCCGATTTGATGCAACAGACGAGAATGGGCAAAAGGATACATATTATGGTTACATAGAGGAGATATGTGAACTTGACTATGAACCTTATTTTAAGGTCCCTTTGTTTCGGATGCAAATGTGTCAAGCTGACATGAGGCGGGGTTGAGGTAGATAAGAAATACGGAATGACAACAGTGGATCTCAACAACCTTGCGTATAGAGATGAACTATTTATCCTAGCCAATGATGTGGCTCAGGTTTTTTATGTGAAGGACATGTCTACCAAACCGAGAAAAAGGAAATATAAGCAAAATAATACTGCATACGATGAGCCAAAGCGCCACATAGTTCTTTTAGGAAAAATAAACATTGTGGGGGTGGATGATAAGACAGACATGTCAGAAGATTATGGCAAGTTTCATGAAATTCCGCCCTTCGCTGTGAAGGATGACCCAAGCATCCCGTCAAGTAAGGAAGATGCTCCATGGTTACGGATTAGAAGAAAACCCTAACAATAGAGATGTGTGTGGATGTTGGTGATGTAAAATATTATTAAACCTTTATTTTTAATGATCGGCTTATATATATGTGGATATGAACTGTCTCGATCTCAATAGGTAATATTGCAACTTGCTGTGGCCAACAACAAAGAAATTTATTAATATTAAAATGTAAAAATTAGTCATAATCATATCTAGCCCTGTAGTACATAGCTTCAGGGTCGTCTTCGGAATCGTCATCGTCATCGTCATCATCGTTGCTCGTAGCACGAGCCTGGATCCTTAGCCCTTCCCCGGCTTGTGCACGGGGAATGGGGGAGGGGGCACCTGCCACTCCGGCCTCGATTAACGACGCGCGGGGGAGGGGGCTCCCAGATGACGACCCCGGTACGCCCTCGGCCTTCAGCACCACCACCATTCTTGTGGCTATGCGGCTGGTGAAAGTGCGGGTACCTCAGGCGAGGATGGTCTCCCATGGCGATGTAGGGCATCACGCCGGCGATAGTCCGGTTCGCCCACCATAGGCGGCGACCGGCCTCATTGTGGTTCACTGGGGGCGGGCCATCACCCTCATACCTGGCGAACTCCCTTTCTCGCCGGTTTGCGAAGAAGGCATTCCAGGTGTCGAGGTTGTCGGGATCCCAATGGGGATCCATCCACTGCTCCGGCGTGAGCTCGAGGTAGAAGTGGTTCATGATGGCCGCCTGGTGGGCCGAACCTTGAGGCACAGGAGGAACATGAACCCCTCCAGCGCTAAGCATCTAGCCGGTGGGGAGCCGGTACCCGGCGGGCATGGGTAGCTGGAGGCGCACAGCGCCTCGATCTCCTTGAGCGTCAGAAAGGCCCATTAAGCGGTGTCCATTGTTTGAGAGAGAAGGTGTAGATGTGTAATGGACATGGCGGTCGGCCTAGATATAGAGGAAAATGGCGGGAAAACATGGCGAGAAGCGGGGGGAAAACGGCGGGAAAACATGGCGGGAAGCGGGGGAAATGGCGGGAAATATCTAGTCCTGGTTAGTGGCTCCAACCGGGACTAAAGGCCCCCAAAATATCTTTTAGTCCTAGTTACTAGTTTTAGTATGAAATATTATATTTCTAATGAGTATATTATTTTTTGTGAATAGTTGGTATATTATATGTATTTTTGTTTTTTAATAATAAACTATATTTTTCCAACATAACTACTAAATATAATACTTGTTAAACAATAAATAATTTCATTTAAGTTGTATAATAGAGTATGATAATAGATCTAAATTATAGATCTACTTTTTCTGAAAATTTTGATATATAATACATAATTTTCTGAAACTATAAACCATATTTCTTTTTGGCGCCAAAACCCCCTTTAGCCCCGGTTTGTGAAGGGAACTTTAGCCCCGGTTTGTATCACAAACCGGGGCTAAAGGGGTGTGCGCGCGCGGGAATAGCGGCGGCCAAAAACACATTTAGCCCCGGTTTGTAATACAAACCGGGACTAAAGGTGACCTTTATTCCCGGTTTGTATTACAAAGCGGTGCTAAAGGTTGGGGGTATAAATACCCCCACCTCCACCCTGGTCTAGTCACAACCCGGAGCAGACCATCTTCTTCCCGATAACGAACCGTCGCCACCCGCGCCCGTGGAGGAGCACGTCACGCCACCGCCCGTGCCGCCGCTTGCCGAGGAGAGCCAGCCATGCCAGCGCCCGCTCCACCGCCCACGCTACCGCCCGCCGACGAGGATCCAGCAGCCCGCCACCGCCCGCGCCGCCCGTGGAGGAGCTCGCCGCCGCCGCGCCCTCCGCCGCCCCTGTAGGTGATCAATTGGGTTAGGTATATTATAGTTTAATTATTTAGTTAGTGTTAGGGATTTAATTAGTTAATTAGGGTTAGTGTTCTAAAGATTTAGTTAGGGTTAGTGTTAGGGATTTAGTTAGGGTTAATGTTAGAGATTTAGTTAGGTTAGTGTTAGAGATTTAGTAGAGTTAGTGTTAGCGGTTTAGTTAGGGTTAGTGTTATTAGGGATTTAGTTAGAATACTTAGTTAGTGTTAGTGATTTAGTTAGGATTAGTGTGAGAGATTTAGTTAGAATACTTAGTTAGTTAGGGATTAGTTAGAATATATACTTAGTGTTATTAGGGCAATACTTAGTGATTTAGTTACTATTTATGTTTTATGATTGTTTATTGTTATTATTTAGTTATGCCACGTCCTCGTCGTCCCTCGGCGGCAACGGCGGAGTCCTGGACGTCGTCGGGTCCGGGGATGTCTGAGGCCTGGGCTCCGCCGGGCTGGCACTGGGAGGTGCTACCTACTGGGACCCATACCTTGTGAGGAATCCGGGTATCATCGTCGAACCGGAACTTCTTTGGTGGCGTCCATGAGGTCCAGGAGCGGTGTAGAGGGAGCCGGCCCCCGAGAAGGTGGTACATATCGTATCAGGAAGGAGGACGAGCACGTACGCCGTATATGTTCTTTTGGAGACAGTTCTTCAATCTCTGGCAGGTTCACACGGATCTCGCCAGCGCTATTCTCCGGTGATGGTTCATGTTCTCTGGAGCAGAGCTGCCGTGGCACAGAAGCGGCAGCCGAGTTCCCTAGTTTGATATTATGAGCGAGATATGAGCGAGATGTATTATTGTACTTTATCTTATATTATTGTACTTTATCTTAATGCAAAATTATTTCATTATTAGTACGTAATCTTTTTCTATATCCGAGTCGTCGCAATTGTAATATTCTTTTACTTAATGCAAAATTGTTTTTATCTTTTTCTGTATTAGTTAAGCTATGGACGGTAGACAAAATGAAGAGGAGCTTCTCAACATGATAGATGAGGGTACTGGAGGTTCTTATTACAATGATGGCTCCCAATATCTTAATTTGTCTGGAGGAGACGATAGTGGAGACGATGGTGCTGACCATGGTGGAGACGATGGTGTTGATCATGGTGAAGACACCTTAATAACAAAGTCCGACGAGGTATATAAAGCCTCTACCGATCGATCACTAGTATAGATGCACTAATTGATTTGTATATATGTACCGATGAATGTTTCTTCTCTTAGACCTCTGCATCGGGACAATCTTCTACAAGGAAAAGAGGCCCGAAACAAAAGTTGCCCGCTAATGTCCATTTTAGCATTGACTTAGTCTCTGCGCTGGGTCAACCGTTAGAGCCCAAACAATCTGTGAATGCATTTGTACATCAATACGAAGTGATTGCTAGAGACATCTTCCCGAGCACCACGCGAGAGTGGAATAAGCCAGGAAGAAAAGAGATCCAACTGGGGCTAGTTTTGTCAACGATAGAGCGAAAGATGTGATGTGGAATTCTCTCATGACACATTTCACCCTACCCATCTTGGAGAATGATGAGCTCACACAATAAATGAGGAGGAAAGTCAAGGAGTGGGCTCTTAAGAAGATGGGCGAACTATTCAAGGACTGGAAGAAAGATTGTACCGCAACTATGTGTTGAAGAAAAAACTCCTGCATTCACTAGCACACAAGACATGCAGCGGGATAACTGGGCTGCATTTGTGGAATACAAGACCTCCGTAGCAGCTATGGCAATCTCAGATAAGAATAAGCTAAATGTAGAAAAAAGAAATATCACCATCATATGGGCACATGTGGCTACAAGAGTGCTATGCCTAAGTGGGATAAAGCTGAGGCCGACCTGGCAGCTAAAGGGGTCACTCCAGCTAGGTCTGGTTGGCCCTTGAGGTGAAGAAATTGGTTACTCGGGCATGGTGCATCGTATGACCCCAAAACAGGCGAGATTGTTGCAACCAAAGAAGTTGCTGGACCCAAGATGATCTTATTAAAGTAATAAAAGAGGTTCAAGAGGGAAAGTTTGTTTCCGACAGAGAGAACGATGAGCTGACAAAGGCCCTCAGGAATCCTGAAAAGGTTGGACGAAGAAGAGGCTTCAGACCTTGTTGTCCATGGGCTATCGGGTTTCCCGAGGACTTTGACACCTACAGAAGCCGATCGAGAAAAACAAAGTGACAACAAGCAGAGGATGCAGAGCGGTTCGCGAGGTTTGAAGCCATGTTGCCGGAGCATCGGCAGGAGTTTAATGAACTTAAAGGACTCTGACAACAAGATCCTGCACTAGAGAGTACAGTCGGCCCATCTCAACGGAAAAATGGTGTGGCTTCCACGCAGGGCCACGCTAATGATGCAACGATGGTTATGTACCCCGTGGATGCAATTAAGGAGAAGACTAGTTGTGAGATGCATGTTGAACTGAAGCACATATCCATGAATGTGGCGGTCGGCTTTGCTTTACCTTCTGCACCGGGAGCGACCTACGATTGCAATCCGATTCCAGCTGGCTATGCTTGTGTCGGTGTGGATGAAGTTCAACCGATGTGTTAGTCACTATAGCTTGACATCCCCGGAGGTGAAGGGGAGACGACACTGGGAGAAGTCACGAGTGGCTTCATTCTTTGAAAAAAAGAATACATCAAGTTTCCAGGCTCGGCACCAAGGCCACCTTCTCCACCGAGAAACAATCCATCACCTCCAAGGCCACCGTATCCTCCTAGTAAAAGTACACCTCCAAGGCTACCTCCAAGACCCCGTCTCCTTCCAGTAAAAGTCCACCACCTCCAAGTACAATCCATGACCTCAACACGAGTCCATCTCAATCTACGCAGCCGCCTCCACTCACTAAGGGCCGAAAGCGGAAGAATAACACCACTCCATCGAGGGATAACCGACGCCCAAAGCAACAGTTGTCGCCCCTCCCAAGAGTACCACCGCCGTACCTCCCAAGAGGGCTTACAATCTGAACGATGAGGAGACCGATGCGGTCGTACAGGCCGAAGTGGATGCTCATTTTAAAAGAAACAACCTGAGCCAGAGGTCCAAATAAAAACGGAAACCAAGGAGCACTTTAGGAAATTACTGACGCAGCCATCCCAAGCTTAGTTAAATGCGCCAGATAACTATACAAGCTATCTTTAGAAGACACTGAAACAGAGGAGATCAAGTGGTAGAGGAAGCATCACAAAAGACGTTCCCAGCAGGGGGAACAAGCAAAACTATCAAGTGGTAGCGGAAGCATCAGAACGGATGTTCCCCAGCTAGGGAAACAAGCAAAACAATCGAGTGATAGCGGAAAAATCAAAAGATACGTTCTCCAGCTGGGGAAATAAGCAAATAAATCGATCCCTCCGCTCCAGGAGTACATACCCGAACCTCAACTATATGGGGGAGAACCTATGGATATGAAAACGGCTAAGATATTGGCCGAGCAATGTAATATGTCTATTCATGACATTATTCACGGCGATGATATGCCCAACGCTGATGTAGCACCACAATATGTTCACGGGGAGCCTCTGGTCAGTTCTGAGAGGCTTTGGGATATGGCAACAAAAATGCAACAATTGCATGAATGGTACATAGAAGTATCAAAAAAAGAGCGATATTGGCTCATAGCGGAAGTTCGAAAAGGGTATTACTTCACTGAAGACGAGGTCCCTATTGAATTTAAAGAACTCTTTCAGTTATTCAATCTAAAGGAACTCGACAAATCTATCCTCTGTTGCTATTGTCTGTAAGTGATTACTTTATTTATGTAATTAATTAAGTCTCTAGCTCAGCTTCTTCAATTCATTGCTGATAAGTATACTAACTATATTCTTTTGTACGCTATAATAATGAAGAATGAAGATTCTCGAATGTAAAAAAGGCTATCAACGAATTTGGGTTGATAGACCCACATCGAGTTAATGGAGAGCTATGCTAAAGGATAAGGCACTGGAGACCGAGCATAACTTGCTCCGGTTTTCATGAACCAGCATTTCTGTAATGAAATACTATTTCCTTACCACTTCGAGTGAGTGTGTTATTGTCTTGTACACATTAACTTTTGCTTACTCAATGCTCAATGTAAATGATGTGTTACTGACGTATGTAAAACTTGCGTAGCTACCACTAGATTCTTTTAAGCATTTCTGTTGACATGGGAAGAGTTAAATGATGGACTCATTAAACAAAGACATGGAAGAGTACCGCAGCATTATCGATATGTTCCAAAGGTAATTTCAACCACTATCGCACTATATCGGTTTCTTTCGTTCATTTTTTGAGATATCAAGTAGTTATTAACTCATACATTCATTTTCTTTGTCGGGTAGTGTTTGGACACGGTTCAAGAACAAGGTCTACGGTCAATGACGTGAGGAGCTGATTTTTAAACCGATCCAGGTAAGTAGTACGAGATAGGTCCGCGCATCTATTCAATTCTAGTTTATGTATGTTTATTATGCTAGAGTTATATTATATTAATGAATTCTATTCTTGTAAAGTGCGCGAGTCATCCACGGGGGACTAATCTATGTGTATTCTACGTGTGCGAGTTCATTCGCATCACTACTGAGAAGCCCTTGGAAACTGTTCGAGTAAGTAAACAATATATACACCCTTTATTTTTATTACAATAAGTTGGTTGAGTCTAATTCATATGATCTCCTTCTTTATAGTTGGACGCGATGCGGGACAAGCTCCTACCACAGGACCGCCGCCCTACTAGCAATCAAGAGGAATTGGCTGGATTTTTGGTCGACGAGGTCATAGATCCATACGGAGAATACTCTCTAGATGGACCCTAAAACATCCATGTAATGATCTCCATGTAATCAAATAGACAGACTCTGGACCTGGTTGGGACTCCATGTATGTAATGACCTCCATGCATGTATCTTGTAAGAGAAATTATATTATATATGCATCAACATGTACAAGTACTGTATAGTAGCATTGTGTATCTATACGAAAACTT